>JXCR01138305.1:156790-216313 GCA_002079205.1 Phalaenopsis hybrid cultivar | reverse complement strand
ATATATATATATATAACATTCAATATAGATTATAACCTTACATATCCAAGTCCTAAACATTCATGCTTTATGCATATCACTCAAAATTGTAACATCAAATAAAAAATACCATTACTATTTCACATGAGTGCGTGTGTGTGTGGGTGTGCGCCGCAAGCTGTGGAATGTTGGTTGGCGGGGTTCACTATAAGTCCTCTCAAGTCACGGGTTTGATACATAGTGGCACTAGGTTCTCGAAAATTTAGGCACATGGCGTTGACTCTCATCATGAGGTCGAGCAAATGGGAAATCGATATATATATATAAAGGAATGGCCAAAGGCTATTAGACGAGCCCCTGACATCTGTAGGTGTGCCAAAATATTCGAGTACCACGCCTTACACATGGGGGGATTCGAACCCGTGATCTTTAGGGAGTTACGACCTTTAACGAGAATGCTCTACCATCACGTCACGCGTGTCTGCCCGACACACACACACACACAAACACAAAGAGAGAGACATATATATATATATGACACCAAAGTGGTATAACCATAAAAGTAAAAATTTAGGTGCTAGTAATATTTGTATAGTATGTATATAAAGTTTCTTTATTTATTGTGCACGCATGTATCAATATTATGCTTTTACTTCCTGTTTTATTTTTTTCTCATGGCCTTTGGACCATATTTAAAACGACATCGTGATGCAACGACTTATCCCAAATCATAATAACAGAACCTCCATATCAAAGATTTCTCCAGATAATTACATCATATTCGCATGTCTCGAAGAGAAGTATTTTTGCCCATCTAAACTAACTGACAAAGCATATGTTTACAAGCTTAAGAAGTTGTCTAAAATAGCTAGTGTGTTTAAGGCTCTCTATACCTTGATGGGTTGTGAGTTCTTTATGGGATGGTTTGAGTATGTAGCCAGGTCATTTTTTCACCTTCATTCGAGAGGTCTCCATGTCATTTTCTTGGCAGGTGAGTCTCATTTCTATCAAATCCATCCAAATAGGGTCATAAAGAATTTGATCTTTCCTTCTATTAACTTTTGGGCTACTTAGATGTCTTAGTTGATGCAACACAAGGGTTGCTGACCATAAATTTTTTGTCGAGTTTGGTTGACTACCTTCATGGCCAATTGACTTGGAGTTTCAATATCTTGGGATTACAGATCTATGAAACCATAATCCGACTGTCTCTGCTTACCTAGGATTTCCTTACCTATTATTGCTATGCGTCATTTAGGCCAATTCAACTTCTTGAATATATCATTAATGGCATTCCATAAGCCTTAGCTTGACCAGCATAACTAAAACATATGCTGCAATATATTCTATGTGCAGTATAGCTAAGTTAGCCTAAAAATATCTTTAGGAAGATTTGTCTCATAATTGGATTTGATGTCCAGTAATGTTACGTGTAGCACTATATATACCGTCACCCCAATAAATTTCTTCAAATGAACATTTTTGGCCTTTTAATTTTTTTGTGAAAAAGTTTAAAACTAACGTGAAGTGATTGGGGAAATATTTAGTATTACAAAAAATCTAATTTTTTCCAATAATTTTTTCATCTCTTATTTGTTAAATATTTGTTATTTTGATTTATTTATGTTTTGTTTATTTATTTGTTTATTTATTTTGGAATTACGAGTGATTTGAATCGGGTTAAGGAAGATGGAGACAGATCCACTTCATCTGCACGCTAGGCAATTATTCATATAATTGCTCTTCCTTTCTTCTTTGGTTTTGACGCCTGCTGGCTCTCCCGCGCGATTCTCATTGTCGCACCCTAGTAAAGATGATTTCCCGCCTTCCCGCTTTCAGCTAGATTTCCGCCTGATGAAAGGGTTTCCTTAAATGGACCTCCTAGCATGATTAATTGATGCATTTAAATACATCGCAGGCGACCCAGCTCTCTATATATATCTACCTCTTCGGTTTCATGCAAGCAGTAAAAAGGAGGAAACTCGTAGGTTTGGTTTTTGTAAATCTTTAAAGTAATAAAACTCTACGGTTCTGTAGACGTAGGCAATTTACCGAACCACGCAAATCTGTTTGTTGCCTTTTTTGGTGATTTTTTCTAGTTCCAATTTTACTTTATTATCATCATTTTTCAGAACAAATCGCAGCACATACACTGCATGTGCAAGTTTTGAACTGAATTATCTATTGATTGAAAGCAAAGCTCTAAACCACTAGGCCATAGGGGCATACATATACATTCATTTATTTGATGATACATTTTTAATTTTTAACTTGGATTAAATTTACACTTACTTTTAAATTATGCATCATTTAATTCACTCCACTCAATCAAATGGAAGCTTTAAGTCCTTTGAAATCTGTTCGAGCCAAGATAAAAAGTACAATTAGTAAATTTGAGCACCAAATTATTTGAATCTTCACAACCGGCCATTGTCTTCAATTGATCTTTAATGAAGAAATTTAAATAGATATTTATAAAAATATTTATTATATTTTATGAGCTCTCTAATTTTTTAGTTGTTTAAAATAGTAAATAATTTGAAAATTATTCTTTGATTTTAATTATAACATCTCATTAATTTGAATGAATTTTATTATATTGTAGATTGAATACTACATTTTATTGTTATGATGGGCCAATTATAATTAGAATATCCATAAGACAGTTATAAATAGTCTTATTGTTCTCAATCTAATGACTCTATTTGCTCACATCCTATCCTCGAGTAAAACAATAATTCAAATTTACACGCTTGTGATGAATTTGACATTTCAATAAGCAAAATTTAATGAGTTACGATCACTTAATTATGAATTCATTAATGAATTAATGCAAAAATAACAACTATTATCAACGTAATCAAAGTAAAGTGTACGATGAGGTGAATTAAATTTCGTTAAAATTATACATAAGGCAACATTCTCCACATGAAGGGGGATTTGAACTTAAATTTAGATAGAACTTTGATACATGAAGAACTCTTAAATTTTGGTCGACTATAATTGATGACCGCTACCAACAAACATAATTAGTCAGCCAATTTCCATCATCCAATTACTATTAGGGCTGTCAAACAAACTTGTTGTTCGCGAACAGCTCGTGTTCGGCTCATTTGTTAAGTAAATGAGCCGAACACGAATAAATTTTTAATGTTCGAATTTTAAACGAGCCAAACACGAACAGCCCTTTATTCGCTCGTGTTCGGCTCGTTTTAGCTCGAAAATAAAAATATTTTATATAACTATTTAAATAACAATATATTACATATATTGTTTATATAATAATATATTATATATATTTTTGTCTAAGTTCAAATCATAATACTTCATGTGGTAATTTGTTTAGTGCTTTTTTTTGTGTATATTTGGTCCAAGTTCGAATCCCACACTTTACTTTTATTTTTCTCAATTTTTTAACGAGCCAATTTCGAACCGAACACGAACACACTGTTCACGAGCCGATTTCGAACACAAACTGATTTTGAACACGAGCTATTTCGAACAAGCAGAACACGAGCCAAGCCTAAGCTCGCTTAAGCTCGGCTCATTTACAGCCCTAATTACTATTGTTCGATCACAGCAGCTCAATCACTATAATCGAACGAGTGTAATTATTTTGACCTAATTTTAATCGTTTAAAAATCTTCGCCTAACTAGTATTATATAACCATCATTTCTCCAATGACAGCATTTTGTAATTTTACTGAGAGATTTGCATGTCTGACACATAAAAATTTCTTTTTTCATTCGTAGCACCCAAATCTCTAATATCGCATAGGAATATCACTTCTGTAGATATCATCAGATGATGGTTTTTAAAAATGAAAATATATTCATGAATAGATTTGTGATACCGAATGTTATAAGTGTTAATATCAAATTGTGCTAATTAGATATGCAAATAAATACGAATATTGTGGTGTGCACGTAAATTTCCATAATATAAATTTTGAACAGTTGTTTTTCACAATTAAAATATAACTATATATCGCCAACTGTATTTCTATAAATTTACCATTTATCAACTTAAGTTATGATTGGATTTGCTCTCCAGTAATGAGATGTGTCGCTAATATAGAACGGGGTGTACTGAGCTTGGTTAATTTCATCAAGTTCTAAGTTGGAGCTCGAGCTTAACTATACAAGTTCGAGCCGACTTATTTTTTATAAAAAAAAAGAAAATAATTTTATTTTAAGGTAATGTAATAAATTGATAATAGAGTAAGTAATTAGGAGAGAAATAATAAGAAATCACTTGATATAAAATATAAAATATTTTGAATGATTTGAAATATAGAATCTTCAAATTTAATATATTCTGAGTATATTTTATTGTAAATATTTTTTAAACGAGCTGGCACACGAACCAACGAGTCTTGTTCAAGCTAACACCGTGAGCTTGGTTTGTTAGCTTATCGAGCTCAATTCAAAAGTCACTCATCAAGTCGAGCTCGAGCCGGCTCACAAATCAACTTGAGTCACTTAAATGAACACTTGAGTCAACTTGAGTCACTTCACAAATCAACGCGTGAAGTGCTTGAGGAAGATGTTTTGATTTACAAATTTTTTTTTTCTAATAATTCTTTCATCTTATTTGTTCAAAATTTGTTATTTTATGTTTTAGTTTTTTTAATGGAAATTTTGAGTAAAGTAGATCTCAAATGCATACATCGCATATGCAAGTTTCAATCATATGGAAGTTTAAGCCTTTGAATTCTGTTCAAGCCAAAATAAAAGGCGCAATTAATAAATTGGAGCTCCAATTTATTTAAATTCTCACAACCGACCATTGGCTTCCATTGATCCTTAATGGATAGGATTATAAAAATTTAGTTATATTTTATGAGCTCTCTAATATTTAAGTTGTTTAAAATATAAATCAATTTGAATATTATTGTTTGACTTTATAACACCTCATTTATTCAAATGAAATTTATTATATCAATGTAGATTGAATACCAGATTTTATTGTTATGATGTAACCAAATCAAATAACATACCCTCTTGTTTAAGTTATGTTGTTGTCCTCAATCAACAGTGACTCTCATTTGTTCACAGCCTACCCTTGTGTAAAATAATATTTGACTTTTACATACTTATAAAGATCACTCATATCTGAGATCATTAATGAACTAAAGCAAAAGGATAGATTGTGACAACGAAATCAATGTGAGATGTTCAATGAGAGGTTATTTAAAATTTTGGCATAAGTATAGGCAAAGCAACATTCTCCACATTAAAGAGGGCCTGTACACAAATTTATAGAGAGCTTTGAGATATGAAGAACTTTTAAATTTTGCTCGACTATAATTAACTACTGTCACCTTAAATATGATTCACCAACTACCATCATAGTAGTTGGATCACTATAATTTGTTCACTGTTGTTCGATCACCATTGTATGAACATAATTATTTAATTGAATTCAACCGATTATCATCATTTAAACATTATAAAAGCCTTAGTTTATAAATAACTTCATGTACGGCCTCTATAAAAATATCAAGGTATATTGCAAACTTCATTATAAATAAGTTTATTTCTATTAAGTAAATTATGAAGAGGGTGGCAGATTTCACATAAATTTGGCCCTTTGANTTAAATCTACAAATTAAAACAAAATTTAGCTATTTAATTTACGTAGCAAATCTAATCAAAGCGAACTAATAATGTATAATGTAAATTAATACAATTTATTAAATAAATATGGAACATTTAATATGGATTATATCATTATATTGTATGTCTTAAACTTAGGAGAATGTCTACATTTATTACTGCAGGTTTACACTAGTTGTGATTTTCTTTTTTTAAACCAGGAGAACTTTGTGATTTTCTTGAGTTTCTTTTAAAAAAGCATTTTATCTTATTCATTATTTTAAAGGGGCATTTACATACATACCTCACAAATATTATGCATTTACATATTAAGCCCTAAACATTCAGCTTTATTGCATATCATTGAAAATATTAACATCAAATAAAAACTATCATTACTATTTCATGTATATATTTATGACACCAAAGTGCTATAACTATAAAAATAAAAATTTAGGTGCTAGATGTGTACATACATAAGAATTGTACAATATGTACATAAAGTTCCTTTTTTATTGTGCACGCATGTGTCAACATTAATAAATTTGATTGATGCATGCTACAAAATTCGCAGCAGCAGAGTAATTAATTATCATCTTAATGTTGTTCGGAAGTCCAACACATATTTAGACAGAAATAAGCAACTAGTAGTGACACCAGAAAATTTTACGTAGAAAAGTTGAAAAGTGAAAAATATCACGGTATTTCCTAGTTGAAATGATTCGCTATGTAATTTTGTGTACACGGGTTCACACTTCTCCTAAATTAGGGAAGAGGGGATTATAAAAATAATCATTGTAAATATACAACAGTGATTCATTGATAATAGTCTTAGTCTAGAAAATGAACTAAAATGGGCGTCCAACCAACCTATCCAACTTTTGATCTAGAAAGGGAAAGGGAAAAATACTCTTTCCTAGTGGTAGGATTTAACTTCCTATAAGTGATACAAATCTGTCAATATGTAACATGTCATGAGGGAATCAAATCATTCTCCTCATTCCTCACAACAGTCATCCATCCACAAAATAGATAGGACTGGCCCAAGCACTATCTAAGATGGGGTAGATAATATCTACATCGAGTCATTTCATTATCTCTTTCTTAACTACCTCCTTCTTCAAAGGGTTCAATTTTATTTGAGAGTTAGCCTTAGGTTTATGATCCTCCTCCATAAGAATTTTATGCATGCACAGTGAAGGACTAATCCCCTTTAATGTTTGTTATTGTCTAGCTAAAAACTTTCCTAAAGATCTTCAGAACTAACATCAACTTTTCTTCTTGCAATTTTTTTAATTTCTGAGGATATAATAATAGTCAAAGTGGAAGTCTCACCTGAATAGTCATACTTAAAGTGTTTGGTTAAGACTTTCATTTCTAATTCAGAAGGCACTTCAATGGATGACACTACGGTTTGATAACAGATGGTATCAAGAAGTTCAAACCTATCCCTGAACATCCTAAGACTTGCCTCTAACAGTAGAGCTGATTCTTTCTTATAGTCCATATTCTCTTTCTTTTAACTTTACTCAACTTGGTCAACTTCTAAAATCTCTTGCAATTGGCTTCTAAGAAGCCCATTAACCAGGTCCAACCTAAAACAGAATCATCTCTTGAATCTAAGGAGTGCTCCATTGATTTTAAAACATTAAATTTTACCTCCTAATCATTTGCCTTCATTGTTAATTTCCCTTTGTCAACATTTATCATGGTCCCACAAGTTACAAGGAAGAATCTGCCTAAAATTATTAGGATCTCCTTAACCTCCTCCATATCCTAAATAATAAATTTTGTTGTAAAGATAAGTTTACCCACTTTCACCAAAATATCCTCCATAAACCCTCTAAGATAAAGAAGTAATCGATCTGTCAGCTAAAGGATCATAGTGGTGGGTTAAACTTCTCATAGCCCTAACCTCCTAAAGATTAACAGGGACATAAGATTAGTACTGGCACCAAGGTTCTATAAGGCCTTCCCAAAAAGTTTCTCACCTATGGAACAAGGGATAGTAAAACTATCAGGTTTTTGTGTTTCTGAGAAAGTTTCTTCTGGATCATAGAACTGCACTCCTCAATAAGTTTTACGGTCTCAAAATCTCCTAGCTTATGTTTCACATTTAAGTTGTCGTTCATAAACTTAACGTAGCTAGGCATTTTCTCTAAAGCTTCAACAAATGAAATATTTATGGCAAGCTTCTTAAACACTTTTAAAACTCTTGAGAATTGTTGATCCAATTTGTGTTTTTGAAATCTTTCAACAAAATGGTGGAGGTTGTTTTTCTAATTTAGTCCTAATAAGTGATATTAATTTTTTAAATCCTTAGAAGGTTTTTCAATTGGTCTTTCAAGGTGATCATTTTCTTCTAATTCCTCAGACTCCCTCTTAATTCTTCCACTCATTCCCTTCCACTCCTCAATTTATTCTCCTTCACATGCTCATTACTCTTCTCCTTTGGGTTGACATCAGTGTTGCTAAGAAGATTTTGTTGTGATCTATTGCTAAGAGAGTTTGTTATTTGGCCAAATTGATTTTCTATATTTTTAACGATTGCAACTTGATTTTGTAGTTGATTTCCCATTTACATCTTTATTTCATCCAAAGATAGCTTTTGTCCTTAAATTATGGGTTTGAGTTAAAGTCACGAGTGTAAATCTATTTAGGGTTACTATTGCCTGGATTACTCTGATTTAGGGTTAACTTGGTTATTTCCTCATTGTTGGTTCATACCCCTAAGTTATTATTGTTCTAATCAAAATAAGGGTGATTCTTCTAACCCATATTATAGGTATTGATTTATTGGTTGTTGGCGTATTGTTATTGGCATTCATAGTCTCTATAGACAATGCACTTGAATCCACCAATTATCCATAAGAGTTTTCTTCTGTGACTGGTGATCCTTGTGGCTGATTCAGACCAAATTGGTCTAACTTCCTAGAGATAACAACAGCTTGAGAGGTCAAGATTGACAGAATATCAGTGGTGTGCACACTGACTACCTTTTTAGGGTTCACTTGATCTGAAGGTCAATGAAAATTAATTATCTTCATCTCCTCAACCAAAGAATAGGCCTCATCAAAGGGTTTCAATATCAAGGAACCTACTACAGCTGTGTATATGATCGCTTTAAGGGACCCTATCAACCTGTTATTAAAAAGTCTGAAAGATCAACCAACCAGGCAGTGTGTGGTGGGAGCACTTCCTAAAGAGTTTCTTAAGCCTTTATTAGGCTTCGTAAATTGATCTTCCATCAAATTAACTAAAAATGAAAATAGTTTTGCTAATTGTTGTCGTTTTTGAAAGTGGAAAATACTTCGCCAAAAATTTATGGGCCAGATCATTCCAAGTCATAAATGGTCACATTAGCTAATGAATTAACCTGTACTTTAGCTTTATGTCTCAAGGTGAAAAGGACAAGCCTTAAACTAACCACATCATTGGAGACACCATTGTAATGAAATATGATAAACAATTTTAGGAATCTTGCTAAGTGCAAATTAGGGTCTTTTGAAGGTGCCCCCCATACTGGTAATTCTGCACTATCTGGATGACGACTGACTTTAATTCAAATGAATTGACATCTATGGTAGGAATATTGATGCTTAAGTGGATTTCATTTACCCTAAGGTTAGCAAAATCCCTAAGAGTTATAGGCATGTCACTTTGTCCATGGTCATCGGGGTTGTTGTGAGGTGTGTCCACCATCTCTCTAAGTCATTTTTGAATTATTTTTATTTTTTTGAGTTTGTTATAGTTCTTTTTAACTCAAGGTCATAAAATTCTGAACTACACATACAATATGAGATAACACACAAAAGAATCCTAAACTAATAAGAAATTGAAACAATTCTAAATGAGATAACATAACAACATAATAAGCATAAATAATTAATATTCAAACAAAAAAGGTTTTGCAATAATTAAAAAAGTAGGGTACAAAAACATAAATTAAACAGAATACCAACAGTATATTTTTGAAGTTTTATGTAAAAAGGATAAGAAAAAATGAATAATTAACATATTAACAAAACATGTTTCAAGTCTAAGTTCTTAAAGTTCAACTAAAATCTTCCTAATTTGATTTCATCATTGTTCCCAGGCAATGATGCCAACAACATAACACGCTCCAATTACGGCGAAGCAAGAGCTACTCACACAAGTATGTGTGGTTTATCAGTAGTACCAGATTAGAGTCTGGTTGTCGATCCCACAAAAACTAGATAAACCCAATTATTAAAAAAAGTTTTAATCTGCTAATCTCAGTCTTAACCTAAAAAGTTTGATAGGCAAGTTCAATTGAATATCTATCCTAAAGTTAGAAAAAACAAGCTTACCCTTACAAACCAAGAAGTTTTGTAGAAAATTTAATTTTGAATAAATTTCCCTCTTGAGTTGATCTAGTGAAGAATATAATAGAAAAGTGATTAAAATTAAGTGTAAAACATGAGTTAGCCTTTTTTTATCCCCTTCCAGTGGTCTAAGAAAATTTAACTGTCAAGAGTTTAGTTCGTTAAATCCTTTGATCAATCCAAAGAAATAACATCACCCTGAATATAAGTGTAAACTCAAAGGCAATATTACAATTCCAAAGAGTTTATGTGGTTAAGTTTTTTTGTTCCACAATGTATATCCTTTCAAATTGCATAGTTCACGAAGGATATTAACATTCCTACTGACCAAGTTGAAAGTAAATGAAGCAAATCAGTTAATTAAACACTAATACGACAATTTACATGAGAATGACATAGAAAGTTTCAATAATATCCTTCCACTGTTCAATTCAAGGGAGAAATAAAGAATCTTACTCACTCTTCATCATAAAAACCATCATCTCAAACTTTGATTTAAACATAGAAATCATACACAAAGTTTTCACAAAAACTCAAAAGAAAACCTAAACGTATCTCCTTCTTTTACAAACTAAGATGGATGAAATGGAACCGAGCAGTGAATACTCCTTTTAATCCTCTCTTCTCTTCTTTCTCTACTCAAAAACTCCTTGTGAAGCCTCTCTGGTCTTCCTCTTTAATGCTCTACGCTCCAAAAAGATAAAAAAAAAATGAGGAAAAGCCCTTTCATATTCAATTCCATCATTTATATAGCCTCTCCCGGTGAAAGGACACAACCAACCACCAAAACTACAAAAGTAAGGGTGATGGAGCCAAAGCACCCATGGTTAGCGTCAGGGCACCATGAATATTCATAAATCACATCCCCTAGGTGCTAGTGTTGCAGCACTCAGAGGTTGCATAATAGCATTTAGGCGCTACAATTGTAGAGCCAGGTTTCCAATAGTTCGGGAAAAATTCCCAAAAATCCTCCTTTCTAGGTCCCTAAGCGCTCACGGTTAACTCCAAAGTGCCATATTTCCAACACCCCAATGCTACTTTCGCTGTGCCAATTTCGATCGTTTTGTTTTCACTGTTCTCTAGAGTGGTTCTGGCGCCTAGACGCTAGAATACTATTTTGCTCAGTTTCATTTTGTTTCAAAGTTCGGTTGCTCCATTTACCTGATTCATGTAATACAACACCAAAAACCTTCCAAAAAGCATAATATAAACATACAAAAAGGTAGAATTAAGGTGATAAATAAGCACATTACAATCACATGTTAATATCCAAACTGTCATTTATTTGCTTGTCTACCTGGATAACATTCTCATCACAGAAAACAATCCTTTTGTCATGCAAATCCTCAAATCGAAGCTCCAACTAAAATAACTCAGTCTCATCACAACCTTCCTCGGCATTACCATCCAAACCACACATGAAAGTTGATTGTCACTTCATTCGCGACTGCGCTCAACACCACCATCTTAGTGTCCATCACATCTACGCGCAAGATCAAATAGCTGATGTCATTACCAAAGCTCTTCCCAACTCTAGATTTTAGAACCTAATGAACAAATTGATAGTTCCTGCTGAAATCATTAGTTTGATGGGAGAAGTAATGCAGCTTGCTCCACCTCCCCGCCACAATATAGACAAAAGCAACCACAAGGCAAATCAAAATCGTCCAACACTAACAGCTTATATCACACTGTTGCTTTCCTAGCAAACTTCATCTATATGTCTCTATATATGTTACCTGTTGTACAAAAAGCTATCTTTCTGAAAGGAGCATAATAAAATTAGCATTCAACTTTCTTCTTCTCATCTGCTACTTTCCCCAAGAGAGAGAGACGAGGATGAGGTTTGAGAGAATGTCTCAGGGATTTTACATTGAGCTTGAACCTCTGATAAGCTAGAAAATGGCTAAGAGAAGGTTCCCGAATTATAGTGTTAGAGAGAGAGAGAGATTTGGGAAAAAGTTCCAGGATCCACTCATTTCCTCCCAACTTCCCTTTTATACAAAAAGAAGAAAATAATAAAAAATAGAATTAGTACAACATGACACATCAATAATATCTCAATGAAAAGACGGTGACACGGGTGTCAAGCAACACTTTGAAAGGAGAATAGACCTGTACCATTGATAGTAATGATGACATTCTCTAACAATTATCTCTACCCAAAGTAGCTAAGTCACCTCCTTGGAAGAGATGGAGTTTTGTTACTTCGTCGCGGGGCTCGATTCAACCACTTCATCATATGTACTCCATTCAGTCACTTCGGAAGGTGGACTCAATTTAGTGTGTTGGTTTCCATATTTAGAACATGCAAAAGAAAGTCTTTCTTTATGTATATAGTTGTTTTTGTCTATACACATAGGGATGTAATTTTTTTTATTCTCGAATAATTTTAATCTTTTGTTATTTACAAACTTCTCTTTCTTATGATATTTTCAATTATTCACTGCCCTCACAAACTATTTTTAAGATGAATTAATCTGCTGATACAAATACTAGACGCAGTTTTCTAATTTGTAACGCAAGCTTATAAAACATTCATAAATTATTTATTTATTTTGTGTTTATTTGATGCTGAATTTTCGGTTGGTTAAATTCACTCTTTTCTAATTAATATGTTTGTGGCCAAGTTTAACTTACCGTGTTAACAAAAAGACTGCCATTTGAATAAAAGATGACAATACGATAAATAAAGTGTGACCTGCCATGTGGTTTTCTAATGGGACCGATGCTTATAAATTGAGAGATTTAAATAACTGCATAACTATACCTTCATAAGATAAGAAGATCCTTATGGCATAAAAGGCTATCTTATGGCATAAAAAATGATAAAAAAAAATATTAAAAAAATTAATTAATCAATAATAAAAATAATAATTGAGTATTGTTTTATCTTATGGCATAAAAGGCTATCTTTTAATTTCTATATGATAGTTTAAATGGAATTATCTAGTAGAATTATAAAAAATATTTATATTATTAAAAAAAAATTTCAATAGAAATTTCTTATAAGTTATTGTTGTATGATAAAAAATTCATAGTAGCAAGTGATAATTTAATGTCTTAGAAATAATTTACAATGCATTTATAAGTAGATGGGTGCACCCTTCTCTTGCGTTAGGGAAAAACGAGACTGCAATCTTACACCTAAAATTACACTAATCATTTTACAATACAACAAAGATATTTCTGTTAGGCACAACATCTTTATATTTGACTACAACGGTTTCAAGCTGTGGCTCTCGACAATTGGTGGTTAGCGACACTGTGATGACCTATGGTGATCAACTGTGGTTGGCAATTATGTAGGTCGGTTGTTACTCGTTTGATTTTCTCTCTAGAATTATCTCTGGAATTCACCTTCTTCATCTCCTTTTATCCTAATGTGAAGAAAGGGATCCCCTCTATGGGCTTTTGAGGAGGGGGCACCTTGGTATTTTTGCTCATAAATACGCTAACCACATGATCAAATAATCCTTGTTGATCTGCCTGGATCATAGATGATTTTTTAAACAATTTTGTACCTTAATGACCTCAAAATACAATGATCTTAAGCTCGTTGGATTCCTCCCGTCGAGATACTCGATTTGATTATAAGTATATCAAATTTAGAGTTCATTTGACCATTCATTTAATGATCCAAAGCCTCCAAAAGTGTTTCAATGACTTGATCTGAGCATGAATTGACTTGAACTTAACCAATTGTTGTATCATTGGGTTCATCTTATTGAGCGGTTAGTTTGACTATAAACTTGCTAAAAATAAGGCTCACATGATCTTGAATTTGAATTTGGAATATCCCTTATAAAAAATGCATTACAATTCGTTATTGATAAAAAATTGTTGATGACAGATAAATTGTCACCCTATTTTTAGGTGATGTTGCTTGTGTGATCTGAAAATATAACTTCAAACATTCCAAAAATTCATACTTTGAGAATTCTTAAATTGTAATGAATGCTCTTTGAAGTTTTGATCACATTGTCGTTATCTCAATTGGCGGTAGGAACAATCACACAATAGTGGTCCAATGATGGCCCCAGCGCACCGATGGTGGCCAGATAGTTGTGGTCCAACGATGGTTGTCAGACAATAGTGATTAAGTAGTAGTGATATGACAGTGGCGGTAGTAGGTGTTTGGACGTGTAGGCATGCATGCACGATGCAAGTGTACATTTGGATACGAAAATGATTATGATTATGTGTTTAAGGATGTAATGGGTTCCATAGACGGGTATGAATGTGAGCGGGGATGCAACAGTCTGTGCCCGTGGCGCTTTACCACGCAGACGAGTAGGGCATTGGGTGTGCGTGGGACACTATGGGGAGCATGTGGGGCATTATAGGGGATATTCAAGCACACCTATGGGTTCGCGAGCTGAACGAAACCCCAAAAAAGTTGAATCAAGATGCGTCAGTATGAACCATTTCTATGCAAATTGAAGGTTTCTCCGGGTTGTTATTGCCTTTCTCATTCAGACTGTTCTTGATTTCATCAACTTGGGTCGTTGTTGCATTCATGGACTTAAGTTGTTGTCTTCCGCGATGTAGGTTGGTTTTTCCTTCACAAACTTATTACAATATGCATTCTACTAATGCATAATAGGTCAGAGAACTAAAATATATATGATCAAAGTACAAGACTTTGGACGAGACACGTGCTGAAAAATCAAACTCGACGAGCATTGAGATCTTTCAGCTGACACGAAATGAATTATTCAGTCGACCAAACTAAAGGTCAAATCGAATAAAGATGTGAACCACTTAGCAGCCGAGGGGAAAGAGGAATGATAGTTTGATATAAAAAGGTCCGACCATAGTAACGATAATCATTACGGTTACTGTGAATAATGACAATAGAAAATTTCAAGTGCGATATAGATATTTCATAATATAACTATTATCTATTATAAATATAATAACAGTAGACTGTAAAGGGGACCGGAGGGAGGGGGAATTCAATAGTTATTCTTGTGCTCATTACTCTCTCTCTCTCTAGACTTATGTTGTCTTCTTTGGGTGTTACACACATACTTTTTTAGATTCAACAATTTATCAGACATATATATCCTTTCTTAAAACACAAGTAATGCTCTTATACTACTTCGTAANGTATGAATGTGAGCGGAGATGCAACAGTCTGTGTCTGGGGCGCTTAACAACGCAGACGAGTAGGGCATTGGGTGTGCGTGGGGCACTATGGGGAGCATGTGGGGTATTATAGGGGATATTCAAGCACACCTATGGGTTCGCGAGCTGAACGAAACCCCAAAAAAGCTGAATCAAGATGCGTCATTAAGAACCACTTCTATGCAAATTGAAGTTTTCTCCGGGTTGTTATTGTCTTTCTCATTCAGACTGTTATTGATTTCATCAACTTAGGTCGTTGTTGCATTCATGGACTTAAGTTGTTGTTGTCTTCCGCGATATAGGTTGGTTTTTCCTTCACAAACTTATTACAACATGCATTCTACTAATGCACAATAGGGTCAGAGAACTAAAATATGGTCAAAGTACAAGACCTTGGACGAGACACGTGCTGAAAAATCAAACTCGACGAGCATTGAGATCTTTCAGCTGACACGAAATGAATTATTCAGTCGACCAAACTAAAGGCCAAATCGAATAAAGATGTGAACCACTCAGCAGCCTAGGGGAAAGTGGAACGATAATTTGATATAAAAATGTTCGACCATAATAACGGTAATCATTACGGTTANATTTCGAACAATAACAATTCGAACACGAACGAACGCATCACTGTTCGTGTTTGGTTCATTTAACTAACTGAACGAAAAAAATTTGTTCATGTTCGTCTCTTTTACTTATCGAACAAATCGAACATAAACTCATTAACGAACCGAACACGAACTGTTCGCAAACAACGAACTTTTTTGACAGCCCTATTTGTAACAGCTTGACCTCTCATCAATCAAGATATTGTTCACTTTGGTCTAATAACCTCTCACTTCTTATTACATTGGTTTAACTTCAAGGAAGACCGCCCATTCAATGAGTGATCTCACACGAACGCTTGATTTTGAAGTTTCTTACGAAATTCTAACTATTATGTCAAAAGATATTTAAATATTTAAGAGTTTTCTTCATTTTATTTAAGGGTTCCACGTAACAAGATTGTTTCAAGGCCGCCAATTTTCTCAATCCATACAGAGGAATTACAGGCATTTCCTTGGCAAGTTTGGGTTTTTTTAAACTCATACACAATACTAAAATGATTTAATTATTTTCTTTTTTAAATTGACCGGAAGAAACAACGACACATGACGTCAAACTTAAACTATTAGAATAATAAGAGCAGTTTGGGGCATCTTATTTAGTACCGTGGCGTTTTGAATAGGGCTGTCAATTTGGCTCGTTGTTCGTGAATAGCTCGTGTTCGGCTCGTTAAGCAGCTCGTGTCCGGCTCCTTCGTTAAGCCTAACGAGCCGAACACGAACAATAGTTTGTTCGCTCGTGCTCGGCTCGAAATGGCTCGAAAAAAAAATTATATAACTTTTTATATAACAATATATTATATATATTATTTATATAATAAAATATTATATATATTTATGTCTAAGTTTAAATCATAACATCTCATGTGGCAATGTGGTTAGTATCTTTTTTTGTATATATTTGATCCAAGTTCGAATCTCACACTTTACATCTATTTTTCTAAATTTTAGTGTAACGAGCCAATTTCGAGCCGAACACAAGCCGAACACGAACATGAATATTTAAATCAAGTCGAACACGAACACACTGTTCACGAGCCGATTTAAAAAACGAGCTATTTTGAATGAGCCAAACACGAGCCAAGTCTGAGCTCACTCTAGCTCGGCTCGTTTACAGCCCTAGTTTTGAAAACACACCTGGTCTGTTTGGGTAAACTGCATTTTAACAGCTTATGCATTTTCAAAACGCTGAAAGTAACGTTTTCACACTGCACATATCTATGTTCGGTGACAACTTTCTAGCGGCGGTCTGGATTTTCCATAACAATAAAAATTTGTAATAGCTTCCCTACCTAGCTTATCAACATATGATTTTTAATTAGCGATCAACAAATTATTCAATAAGCTACAACTGCCTCAAATAAACCCAAAAGTAATGGTGTAAATTTATGCAATTTTCTTTTATGTACCTAATATTTAAATAGTTATATTTATTTCAAAAATATAATTGCAGTTAAATCATATTAAAGTATTTTTATGAAAATATTTTTTTCTTAAATAGTAATGTTTTTATGATTTAAAGATTATGATTTGTTGTATTTTTAAATATTTAAAATTATACTTTCAAATATATAAATGCACAAAAATATTAATAATATGCAAATTAATTCTTTTAGAAAATTAAAAATTAATTTCTAAAAAAAATTAAAAATTAAAATGTCATTAAAAGGATTAAAAAAAGTAAAATCACATACAACCTCCCAAAACTTGCTATTTACAAATCAATTATTATTTTTTTTTAAATTCTCGCTCAAAAATAAGAATGCACGATAAAATCCTAGCTCATGTTTTTAAATTTTATTAAATTCACTTTGATGGTGATATGCATAAATACATCTTATTTATAGTTCAAAAAAAAATCAAAATAATTAATTTATAAAATCAATTGTTACATGATCTGTACGTAATAATTTCAAATAAAATAAAATATAATAAAATCGCTACTTAATAATATCTCTCCCAGTTTACTTCCGCCTTCCCCTGATCCCCTTCTCTCTCTCTCTCGGAACAGCACTTAGGCGCAGCCATGGCATTGGCTTCTGGCGGTCGCTTTATGCTGCCGCTCATCCCATCCCGAAACCCTCCGAGAAGGCTCGTTGTCTTATACTCTCAAAGCTCCGATGGTCGGAACCCTAGCCCCTTTCTTCATCACAGCCCTTCTACCACAACCACACCGACGCCGGCGGCGGCGGAAGCGAAGCGTTGCCTTCGATGCGGCGCTCTCTACGCCGACGAAGATAACTCTCCGACGGCCTGCGCCTTCCATGGCCACACCACCGGTATCCTTCTTGCCCCCGCACCAAACTTGGCCGGCTGAATGGGTTACATTGATTTATTTATTTTCTACGGTTTCGATTGATTAGATGTAATTTATTGAAACTGGTCTGATTTTGGTCCGAGCAAAGAGCAAAAATCGAAAATTTTTATCTGATTTTGAAATGACTTTTAATAATATTGTTAAAATCACACCCCCAAATATCGTTCCTGTTGTTTTAGTAATTGACTATTTTTATGCACAGTGATTCGCATATCACATATGCACATCAAAAACATGCTAGCAGGGATTGCCAATGGGCTGATGTGGCCCCGCGAGATCTACCTAAGGCGACCCAGGGCCGCACGCCTAGCCGACCAGTTTCACGAACCAGGAAGGTGGTGCGTCCTAGACGGATGAGTGGTAGATCGCTCTTGAAGAATCCACCTAACAAGGTCCATTAAGACAAACCCTCCATCCTCCAACTCAGATGAATCGAGAAAGTGAAGCAGATCTAAAATGGCTTATGCACACCCCAACAAATAGCCGCCCGACCTAACAGCTGCATGGCCGCACCTATGAGTACCATGAGTGATATTCACATATGGACTAAAATACCCTCGTCGTATCTAAAAGTTCTAGGGGTGCAATATGTAAATATACAAAGACCAATTTCTATAAATTGGGGTCCATTTAATAAATAAATGTTACAAAAATTTACTATTTTTACTGTGCTATTACCCGAATGGCCAAAAACATGCTAGCATGGATGGTCAATGGGCTGATGTGGCCCCGCGAGATCTACCTAAGGCAACCCAGGGCCCGCACACCTAGCCGACCAGTCCCACGAACCAGGGTGCGTCTTAGACGGATGAGTGGTAGATCGCTCTTGAAGAATCCACCTAACAAGGTCCATTCAGCAAACCCTCCATCCTCCAACTTAGATGAATCGAGAAAGTGAAGCAGATCCCCCAGTTCCAAGATGGTTGATGCGCACCCACCCTAACAAATAGCCGCCCGGTCTAACAGCTGCATGGCCGCACCTGTGGGTACCACGAGTTATATTCACATATGGACTAAAATACCCTCGCCGTATCTAAAAATTCTAAGGGTGCAATATGTAAATATACAAAGACCCATTTCTATAAATTGGGGTCTATTTTATGAATAAATGTTACACAAATTTACTATTTTTACTGTGTTATTGCCACCCCCCCTCCCTCATTCCCCGGTGCTCTATTCCTTAGATAGATTTCTTGGATAGATTCGAATTCAACAACATAATTCTTACATGTTTGCATCTTTGATGTCAAAACTTGAATACTTGTATAGTACTTTAAGTCATATAATCACGTCGTAGTGTAAGAATGAAAAGTTGTGATTCACTTTAAATAAATTATATTAGCAGTATGTTTGATGTGATAGTAACGAATTTAGGTTGGATTTTGGATAAGTGTTAAATATGGTTTAGTAAATTTGATAAATTTGCATTTATCAAATCCATATTTGATGGAAAAGGTGCTCGTGAGCCACGACAGAATAAATCCCATAAATTTGCCTGTGAATCAAACTCAACAAATTTGGATTTACATCGAAAAAGACACGGAACCAAAGAAGATATGTAAATACATAAAAATTTTGTAGTGTGTATGTAAAATTCTCTTATAAGATTTACTAAAGCTACTAAAGTTGTTATCATACAACCCCTTAATAAGCTTGTTAAATCCTTTCATCGAGTCATTCAATTAAGTTGTAGGAGAAGTAAGTTTTGAGTGGCTTCAAATTTTAAGTAAAAATTCAAATTCAGAGAACTTTGATTTGTACAATCTTCATATCGGATCACAATCGATGACTTCTTGAGCTCAGTTTTATGATTTTATTAGTTTGACCCAAATCAGAACAGCTTTAGGATCTTTCACAACCCTAAAAGTTTACTTAAAAAAATTTTCATTCCACTGCACAACAATAAGCACTCTGTATATATTTTGATGATGAGAAGTAGGGACAAATATGCAGGTGAGAGGGGGTTATTTTCTCTGTCTCCGCCGCACCAAGGAATTGAAGGCGAGTGGACGGATAAGAGCGGTGTTATCGTTTATAGGTGGAATGACAAAGAGAAGAGGCCAGACGCTGGCATCTCAAATTGGAAGAGGAGATGGAGCTGTTGTTCTGAATATGAAGAACAAGCACTACCGTGTTGCCGTGGGTACCATGTGTCTTATGATGATGGATTTACACTGTTGTAGCAAATGATTATTTGATATATTTATTTCTTTATTTGCATTATCTGATATGCATATCTAAATTTTTGTTATGTAAACGGGGATATATTTATTATGGTAATAATATTAACTTTGTGTAATGGTTAGCCTAGCTGCTTAGATTGGGCTTTATGGTTTGTGTGTCAGAAGGTAAAGATGAGTTCACCGGAAATTGATTAAATTTATTATTATTATTATTATTATTATTATTATTATTGGGTTATATATGAAAAAATTAGATGAGAAGTTCCTAATTTTTTTTAAATAAGTTTTAATTTACTATTCATAAGATTTGTATTTTTTTTATGATTGAACCATCATAACAAATATTATAAATTTATTATTTTCATCATATGTTACATTTAAATTTGCAAAATGGTAAAAATTGAATAATTAAAATNTTATTATTATTATTATTATTATTATTGGGTTATATATGAAAAAATTAGATGAGAAGATCCTAATTTTTTTTTTAAATAAGTTTTAATTTACTATTCATAAGATTTGTATTTTTTTTATGATCGAACCATCATAACAAATATTATAAATTTATTATTTTCATCATATGTTACATTTAAATTTGCAAAATGGTAAAAATTGAATAATTAAAACCTTGTTTATTTCATGTGCAATTTGATTCTTCATTCTATTCACTAATCGCTAACATTATGCATGCTCATCAGTTTATGTTCTAACAATGCCATAGTTATAACTTCAAGCTAGAGAGGATAAGAGAATTAATCTTAAATTCCAAAAATATATGATTATAAAAAAACTTAGAAGATAAATTTTTTACCATTAGGCATATTAATTTTGTCAAATCCAAAGTGTCACAAGCTGTTTTCAATCATCCCATAATGTCACACTGATTTTAGTTTTACCTTGTTACGATATCATCTTGTTATCGGAGCACGGTTCTTGCACATCTTTTCTCTTCATTCTCCAACTTATTATTCATTTCATCCTTTTTTTAATTTATTTTCAAATTCTCCTTTCTCCGAAATTCTGTCCAATATTTCCTATTCATTAGCTTTCGGTGACTGCAAGAAATATTTTGCGGTTTTGGAGGTATTGCAGTTTTAGGTTTCCATATTTATTGTTTTTTGCGGTTCCAGAAGTATTTGACAATTGAAGATGTTACCAAGTAGGAAAATTGTGTGTCCAACCCGAATTTGGTTGCGGGTGAATTGCGGCAAGAAATTCGCCTTCTACAAATAAGTTTGGCGCTTCTTGAATAGCGAGATTTAGAAAAATGTCAAAATGAATCCAAAAATGAGGTTATCAGCAAAGAAGAAGATAACCTATTCCATCAAGAGATATCTAGTGGTGATCAACAACCTCTACGTACTTTATGGCATGAAAATAGACGGAAGCCTCTAGCTTTCAAAATCAAAATCAACCTTCCTGATTTTGATGGAAGATTGGATGTAAATGAATTCATT
Organism: Phalaenopsis hybrid cultivar; assembly: GCA_002079205.1. Taxonomy (NCBI): domain Eukaryota; kingdom Viridiplantae; phylum Streptophyta; class Magnoliopsida; order Asparagales; family Orchidaceae; genus Phalaenopsis; species Phalaenopsis hybrid cultivar. Next base: position 194,698 of record JXCR01138305.1, on the reverse strand, counting down.
GATTGATTACATATAGTTGAAAGAATTTTGGAATTCAATGAGGTGTCACAAGAATATACGTCAAACTAGTGGTGATCAAATTAAAGAAGAGTGCCTCACTTTGGTGAGAAACTCGAAGAGGATTCAACATAAAGGGAGGATCTAAGATCATGCCTTAGACCAGATTGAAGAAAGAAACTCAACATAAATTCTTACCTGAACATTACCAATAAGAAGTTTTTATCTAGCTTCATAACTTCCATCAATAAGAATTATCCGTGAAGGAAAATATCATTGAATCAAACAGTTGAGGTTGAAGTACAATCTTTCTGAATCCAAAGAGCACACTATTGCATGTTTTTTTATTGGTCTACGACCAACTATTGCTAAGGCGGTTTAACTTCAACCATATTGGACATTCCATGACGTGATTAACTTTGCAGTGAAGGTTGAAAAATAAAATAAATTGGGTATGAACACTCCAATATGCATTTCTACCATTGATTTGGGCGGTTCCAGCAAACCAGTCCTATTCTGGGCACAGGCCGACGGTCGAACAGTTGAAATCAATAGCGAAATTGCTTTCCAGCCGCGAGGGACTGCAACTACAGCGAGCAAAGGAAGTACATATGGTATATAATGCTTTTAATGTCATGGGTTCGACCACATAGTCTCGAATTGTTCTAATTGTCGAATTATTTCATTGGTGGAGGGGGTTGATCTAGAGGAGAATGATGTGATAGAAGAAGATATTAATCCAGTGAGAGACTAAATCATACATACAGATGAGCGAGAATTACGTGTGATAAGTCTTCTCCTAGGTGTCGAACAATCTTTAAATAAAGATTGGCTATGACATAATATCCTTAAAACCATATGCACACTTTAGGATAAGATTTGTAACCTCGTAATCGACGTTGGAAGTTATGAGAACGTTGCAACAATCATGGTGGAGAAGCTTGGACTAACTATTCAACCTCATCCTTATCCCTTCCAACTAACATGGCTTAAGAAGGGGGCTGAAATTAAAGTAACCTGACAATGCATGGTGTTGTTTTTGATCGGTTGGAAACGCTTGTCACATATTGCTTGGTCGGCCATAACAATATGATTGTCGCACAATTCATGATGTGTATGTTAACACTTATTCCTTTATCAAAGAGGGAGTCAAGCCACTTTGATGCCTATGAAGGAAGCGATTTAGATGGAGACTGAAATCAACAATTTTACTCTATTATTTTGAAAGGTCTTAAGAAGACAACTATGGGGTACCTTTTTATCATAGCCGATAGTTCCAGACAACTACTGACAATTCCTTCTGAAGTGCAGGGATTGATGCAACAGTTTAAAGATATATTTCCATCAAAGATTCCTATAGAATTGCTTTTTATGACAAAGGTACAATATGCCATTGACCTTGTGTTTGGTCCAGTCATCGCCAACAAACCTGCATATATGATGTCTCCAAAGGAGCACAAAGAACTTCAACGTCAAGTGAATGAGCTGCTCCACAAAAGCTTGGTGAGACATAGTGCTAGCCCGTGCACGGTTCCAACTCTCTTGGTTCCAAAGGATGGGACACGACGCATATACATTGACAGTCATGTTGTAAATAAAATCAGTATCAAATATAGATTTCCTATTCCTCGATTGGATGATTTTTTTAATCAATTAAAGGGGCAACCATTTTCTCCAAAAAAGATCTTTGAAGTGGGTACAACCAAATACGTATGTGACATGGGGATGAGTGAAAAAACAACATTTAAGACAAGAGATGTGCTCTATGGGTGGAAGGTGATGTCGTTGGGGCTTTCTACGCTCCGAGCACATTTATGCGCCCCATGAATCAAGCTTTCCAACCTTTTATGAGAAGGTTTGTGGTGATTTACTTCAACGATATTTTAATTTATAGTTCTAACAAATTTGAATATTTGCAACATTTACAAAGTGTTTTTGAGGTCCTATGATGACAACCGTTTTTTGACAATAAGGAAAAGTGCGAATTCCTAATTGACCCCATCAATTTCTTGGGATTTGTGATCTCGACAGCAGGAATAGAGGTGGATTTCAGCAAAGTTGTGGTTGTATGGGACTGGCTGCCCCTAGCTTCTTCACGGAAGTTCGACAATTTCACTATTGGCCTCTTTGTATCACCAATTCGTCAAGAACTTCATTACCATCGGCGCCCCACTAACAAAATTGCTCAAATTGGTACATTTTTGTTGCACTGAGCAAGCACAACTCAATTTTGAGCACTTGAAACAAAATTGCCAAATTGGTCCATTTTTTGTTGGACTGAGCATGCCATCTTTAAAGCTTCCAAATTTTAATCTTTTGTTTGAGGTGGAATGTGGTGCATCTGATACCTGTAATGGGGTCGTTCTTTGTCAATCAGGACATCTTGTAGCTTATCTTAGTGAAAAACTCAACGACTCTAGAAAGAAATATTCAACATATGATACGGAATTTTATTCTATCATAAGGGCCTTACAACATTGGAGTCATTAGTGTTTAGCTAACGAATTTGTCCTCTTTACAGATCACGAAGCCCTTAAGAATTTTTAAAATCAAAATAAATTGAAAGGAAGACATGCCACATGGAGTGAATATACTTCATCCTTTCAGTTTACTCTCAAGTACAAATCAGGACTCTCTAATCAATTAGTTGATACTCTCAAGCCGCCGACAACCTTTTATGTGGAGGATCCTAATATTCGAGTGGCATAGCAACAATGTCTCGTTTGAAATTATAAAACCTTCCACATCAAAGATAATTGTCTCTTCAAAGAAAATTGTTTTTGCATTCTTAAGTGTTCCATTTGAGAAGCTATATTGGTGGAAGGCCTTGAAGGGGGCCTAACCGATCATTTTGGAAGAGATAAGACACTACCTCTTATTCAAGATAAATTTTGTTGGCCCTCTATGCATAAAGATGTGGACCGCTATGTGAAATGTTGTATTTGTGATTTAGCCAACAATGACTCAAAATTCAGGTTTATACCTTTGTCAGTTCCTTGGATAGATATTAACATGGATTTTGTGGTCAGTTTACCACACACTCAATGACATAAGGATTCTATCATGATGATAGTGGATAGATTCTCCAAGATGGCTCAATTTTTTACCATGCAGAATCTTTTTACATGCCTCTCACATTGCTAATTTGTACTTCAAAGAGAATATTTGTTTACATGGCATTCCATGTACTATCGCATCAGATTGAGAAGTTCTTAGGCCACTTTTGAAAGACATTATGGGGCAATTTGGGAACCAAACTTTAATTTAGTTTTGCTTCCCACCCACAAACCAATGAGCAAATGGAAGATGTTAATAGTAGTCTTGGAAATCTACTTCATTGCTATGTGGGGAAGAATCTTGCACAATGAAATCTTCTTCTATCACAAGTGGAGTTTGCCTATAATCAGTCACGTGGTTAAACTTCCAAATACAACTTTTTTGAGGTGGTTTATGAGAAATTTTATATCTTCACTTGATCTTACATTGGATTTTCTCATTAAAGCGATGACCCCGGACATTGAAGTTCACCTAGAAGAAATTCAAAAGCTACATAAATTGGTTCATGAGAATATCATTAGAGAAAATGAAGTATATCGATGACAAACAAACAAGATTAGAATGGTGATCACTTTCAAAGAAGGAAACAAATATGGATTCGAGTAAGGAAAGAGCGTTTTCCTCCGGGAAGACATGGGTAGCTCAAGGCCAAAGGTCATGGGCCTTTCCGGGTTGTGAAGCATACAATATTTCTACTATATTTAACGTCGCTGACTTGACTCCATATTACGAAATCGATTATGAAATTGCTTTTCATAAAGAATCCTCACAACTCTGGGAGAATGATGTCGGAGCTAAAATCGTTATGTTTTTAATAGGGTGTCATACTTGAAATTAAGTCTTTTTTCTTAGTTTTTTATTTTTGTTGAGGACATGCTTTTGTATGTTAGAAGAGGATGGGGAGTTTTTGATTGGTTGTAATAACCTTTCCCTTATCTTTCCTTGTTAAGAAGTGTATTCAGTATCATGGAGTGGCGCCCAGTAGCGAGCAACACTCTTTTGTTTCAATTAGCACATTATTTCTCTTCCTTAGGACGTTTGGCCCAACTTTTTCTCATGTTTTTGGAATTTTTTAAATAGGTTTCAGTTTTGTCTTGTTAAGTCATCACTCTTGTAACTTCTTTATCAGTTCCTCAAATTTATCTAATTAGCATGCTCTCCTAGGCGCCGCGCTCCTCAATCCCCAATGACCTACTTCCCATCGTCCTTCTATTTTCGATGTCTCCAGTATTTGAAGTATGCTTAGTTAATAGAGCGTTTTTAATTTGGTATGAAATGCTGAATTATGCAAAACCGTTTGCTCTTAGTAACATTTAACAAATATTGTAGTTCATTACGAAGTTTCTTATGATATCCTTTTTTGTTTGGTTTATATATTTTCCGTTTATAACTAGGGCTCAATTGCCTATTTATCCTCATATGTAGCAATGTGATTTGGTGGGGTGAAAATCATTAAGGGATTTGTGGTTGCATATGGGTAGAATTTGGGTGCAGTTTGAATGTGGGGTCAGAGTAAAGCAGTTGTAGTGTAATTTAGATGCTTGTTTGGTTGTCTGTAAAATGAATGCAAGGAAATTGTTCTCTTTTTGCTTGGTTGTAAAGTACCTGGCAAAGCAGAAAAAAATCCTAGAGCAACTTGAATATTCTTGAAGTATTGAGCCTCATCAATGTGCAAAATAAAAATTTTAATGATAAGGAAATTTAAATTTTCTTCAAAGAAATTTCCAATAATTTAATGATAAATTCAAAAATATCATGACTATTTCACATATTTAAAATACATCTGAACACACGAGTTGGTATCGCAAATTCATTACAATTCAAAAAAGTCAATGCTAATAAAATCTTTTAGATGATGTTTCAGTCAAAAGTATGTGTATTATTGCATATTTAATGATCAAAGTCATATTTCAATCGAAAGAAAAACAAAGATGAGTTTTCTTCAAAATAGTTGAGATCTTGTCCACTTCGGGCTTTGTATCGGGCTTTGTATCGGGCTTTGCATTTGCTCTTGGGATGAAGAAGCAAGCTTGGGCCTAATTTAGTGCATCCCGATCTTTTTTATGCAATATGCATGTTTATAACTTAGCATTGATACATTCTATATGTTTATTACTAGGCCAAATTAGAAGGATAGAAGCAATACATTCGACAAACCCAACGTGAACTCATCAAAACTCATGAATCAGCCATGATTGATATAAACTCATCAAATTCACTATAAAATTACTTGTTTCACTGCAAACTAGCCAATTTCAGTATTAACTTGTCAATTTCAGTATAAACTTTGCCACGGCTATAAAATAATACTCTATTTGTCTTTTTTCATGGTAGCTGAACCAGATCATGCTCGTTAGCATTTTACCGAGAAAGTTGGGTGCTTCCCTCAAGACATGATTTCAGCTAACTATTAACATGATTCAGTCATAATTTATACCAATTATTTATATGTATTTTCATATATTATTGGCCCCACATCTCATGTATTTTTATAGTAAGGGATCATAACTTCACTAGTCTAGCTCAAGTGCATCTTCTTTTTTTAGGGCCAAATCATGGCTTGACTTGTGAATGGAGGTTTAGGGTTAAGGCTTGAAACACCAAGTTATCTCCATTCAATTCTTGTAGTTTTTGCAATATATTGGAGTCTTTGAGCTTCTCTCTCCAATTTTTTTTCTTATTAATTTATGTTTAATTTGTTTCATTGTCCTTGTTATTAAGGGTTTGATATTATCCACTGACAAATTTGACTTGACCATTAATAAGGCTTTAGATATTGCCACATGCTGAATCGTTATCTATGTTATGAGTCTTACACTTATTTTTTTCTTATAATGTGGCTAAAAGTTAGATATTGTTTTTCTTTCTGTATCTTTATGCATACTTTTTTAAATTATAATTAATTTATATTTTAATTAATTTCATTCAAGTGACTATTTGTGATAAAAATGACTTTCTAATCATACTTTTGTAAAGATACAGATTTTTAGCTGCAGATGAAGTAGCCTAGACATTTCTTAAAAAAATATAAGGTCAAACTAACTATTCACTTTTAATTATAGTTTAAGTTAAAAAAAAATATTTCTTGTTTTATTTGTCTTCACTGAAAATCTTCTGCAAAAAGAAAAAAAAAGTCCTTGAAATGGGCAAAATAGCTTTATATAAAATGTGTTGGGTTTTGATATAGCTGATTGATTTATGTCCAATCTTGAGAACCAATTCAATGACACTGAATGCAGCCTTAAAGAACATGTAGCTGATGTGTTTCGGATAAAGATAAATACCTTAAAAGCATTAATGGTTCTTAGCCACGTTGAGGGTATATTGAAGAGCTAGCCTTTTTGTTCTTTGATTTTATTCTCTCTGATCCAATAGAAAAATGATATAAAAACTTTGCCACTCCATCGATGCTTTTAGTAAATAAATCTGATTGATGATGTATAAAGAAGAAATCACCGAAAAGATAGGAATGACCTCTCAATTGATGAAAGTAAAGAGTGGCACTATTTCTTCCCCTTTATTGGGTAGAGGAACCTTTGCCACATTTGCATAAAAACTAGTTTAGATTTGTCACCTTGAATGAAAAGGCCACTGCCTCAATATCTAGTTTATTTCAGAAACTGCCGTAACTGTTATAGAGCATATATATATATATTACAAAGGACATTTACATACATACCACTAAATCTTTTATATCACATAAAAAAAAAATCATTATTTTACCTTTTGAAAACTGAAATATACATTTTTCATGCACAAGGAATGTATCATATATATAAAACTTGAAGTTTAAGTGTTAGATATGTAAATACATATGAATCAAGTGGAATGTGTATATGTAGATCTTCCTAAATACAATGGCAGCTTACAGATACCGTTGGTATAAAGAATTCAAACTCAAAACTTTTTGCTAACCAGATAAGTATCCTACCGTTTATCTGTCTCTCATTTACAAACTCTAGCTCTTTTTCTTGGCACATTGGCAAAAAATATTGAATTATTATTTTTTTGTTCCTTACATGCTACTGATCTGATCAATTTACTGCAAGTAGAGAGAAATTATGAGGAAAAGAAAGTTTTCCTCGCTGCAATTACAGATTTGCAGGTTTTTATTGTCCATATTCATGCAGAAGGAAATCACGGCAGTGAAAATGACATTATTGGTCCATGCTTATGGTTTTTGGTACTGTAGGCCTAATGATATGACGCGCATGTGTGGCTTACTCAATGATGAGGAAGTCTTTCTTATTTGTGGATTTAGGCCCCCGCTTACTTTTGCTGCAGATATATGCGGGGCCGGAAAGATCTAACTGTTATGTAATGCATTGCCTTTTAGTCTGTATAGTCGGTCTCATGTGGTTTGAAAGGACCATGACAGTCACCAGTAAGGATTTGTTTTCCACTAATGGAAGTAAAAGGCAGTTTTAGTTAATTTTTTCTTAAATACGAGTAATTTACCTGGATTTATCCAAATTATAGCTTCTTACTGAAGCTAATAGACAATGCATATATCAATCAGTTAGAATCATATTATATTAAAAAAAATATCATCATTACTATTTTAAAAAAATGATATACACCTTTTCATACATTGATTTATGACATCAAGTGTTATAAGTGCAAACACGAAACTTTTGGTGTCATTTATCTATATACGTCTGAATTGAATGGTATGCTTGTAAATTTCCTTAGAAAAAAAAATCAGCATTTGGAGTTGCCGACACATCAGAGACTGTGCAGTTCATGAAGCTGGGTTTGTCATGGCCCTGATTGCTGACGGGCAATGAGATTAGTTCCTGTCGGTGGCCAGACAAGTCGTCTATGTTGGCCAATGAATTTTCATTTTTAGTTTTTGAAACATTAAGCTGTTACTGATATACTTCGTTTTCGGTGGTCAGACAAGTTATTTCTGCTGGTCTAAAAATGTTATTTTTTAGTCTCCAAACATCATCTTATTTAAAACCTGCAAAACTATGTTGAATATATGGGCGTAAGAACTATAGCTTCTATATCTTGTGAGACTAATCTTGAATTAGTCAATTGAATTGGTTACACAATTAGTGGTTTCATAATAGGCATGAGTTGATTAGTGAAATAAATATAGGAGATATGGAAATAACATTAATTTTGAATTAAATATAGGAGATATGACAATATCATTAATTTTGAATTTGAATCTTAAATTCAAATTCAAAATTCAAATATGTGTAATCAATTCAAATAGGCGCGAATTGATTGCACTTATTTCTCTTTGCCTTTATTGTGTACATTTCTTTTTTCATTTCGGTACGTCTTAGTTAGTATAAATTGGGTGTTGTGTTGCAATGTAAAAAACACACTCCAGACTTGTATCTTTTCACAACTTAAAAAATAATAAAAAGAGAATTTCCAAAAATCCAATCTCATTTTTCGTTCAATTTGTCCTTTAGCAATCTATTAAATTGGAACCCACATATCTGTCTTAAGTTTATTTTAACCTGCAAGGCTCATTCCATTTATTGATACTATTACACATTGCATGATGGATAGTTACCTTTGCCGACATTTCTATGCAGCTCGATTGAAATCAGTCTTGCTTGAGGAAAGCTAAAGTTCTCTTTTTTATTATTTTTTTCTTTTTTGCATGTAGATTTGGATCACCTTAATTTCAAATAATGGTGCGCAATTAGATTAGTAAAATAGAGAAGTGTATAGAATGTCTTTTTATGTGGTAAGTTTATTAAAAAAAGAGAAATTTACGTACATACCACACTATTCTTATGTATTTATATGTTTAACACCTAAATTTTTATATTTACATTTATAACATTTTGGTGTCATGAATTGATGTCTGACAAGCTGTATTTTACTTTTATGAAGTAAGTAAAAATGTTATTTTTGATGAATATTAAGGATTTAAATGATATGCATGTAAATATGAAAGTTTAGGTGTTAGGTATGTTAATACATAAGAATTGTGTGGTATGTTATGGGGGAATAGTTTAATTTAATTGAGTTCTATTAGTAGTGATACGAGTCATGAAAGGTGGCATTTCCCGAAACTCAATGATAAATAAAGATAAGATGCTGTTAGCATCTTTGATGTTGGCAAAGAATTAAGGTCTGGTATGGCATAATTCCATCTTCAGAAAATGAAGGCACCATGATTTCAAGTTGGTTGATAAATTGGTGTAGAAAAAATTTGGGAGGCCATTAAGTATGATTGGGATGACTGAAGGAACATTGTTCATCTGCTTAATTATGTGTTATTGAAAAAAAAAGATTATAGCTTAATTAAGTATTAAAATAATCATAATTAAATAGATAAAGTCTATATATTATCACATGATAAACTAAAGTTGATAATATTATTTTAGGTGAGAAAAATGCTTGATTTTGGTTCTCATATAATATAATTAGCTTACACACTCACACATGATGTTAAATTATTTTTAAATTGCTAAAAAAAATAGAATTAAATTTCACACTCAAGATTATGTGTATCCTAATTTAAAGTGGTATGAATAGTAAAAATTGGGCAAGTGGAAGTGTGATCTCATGTTTAACTTTGCCATACTGATAATATTGATTGATATATACCCTTTCTGATGTTATCTTTGTCATATTGCAATGAACTTTACTCTTATCATTAAATTAGTATTTTGACCCAAGAGAAAAAAATCTTCTAGTTCTGTCATTATAAATGGACAATACACTCGAAGAAATACTTGCTCATCAATATGTTAATACATAATGAAGATTTTATTTTGCACCACAGAATAGAAAATAAAACAAAAAAAATTATTTCACTTTTCTTGAGTTTGAAATCTTACCTTTCATTAATGATCAGTCATTTGTCTTGGGAATGTTTCTTTTCCTACATCATTGATGCATTTTGCAGCTTAAAATTGATATAGGTGCTACTTTATAAGAGGAAAGCAAGCCAAAAGAAAGTCAGAGAGAAAGACAGATCTTACCATTATACTAATGAAATGCTTAGTGCTACTTAAGAACAGGTAAAATGCCTTAATCCTTGTCAAAGTGCGCACGATGTGGTGCTATTTGTTACATATATCAAACTGGTTAAAGATGAACAAAAGGTTCTTTGGTGCTCTAGTGGAATTTTAATTTGGATTTAGCATTAGTTGACTGATTTGATGTTTAACTTTGATTTTTAACTGTAGTATATTGATAAGATTTATTTTAATTTGTTGGTGGAGAAATCCAAGCAGCATTTGATACAGTAAATGACATGTTCTGAAACTTTGTACTCATACGGGTAGGAATCTATTCTGTCTTTTATGAAACAACTATTTCAAACTTTATTTTTTTTGGAACAAATTCTGATTATTCAGTTGATGATGCTATGGTGTTGAAAGCATTCAATTTATGAAGAATTTTGGACCAGCAGCCAAGCAATACGATTTAAAGTAAAGGCTTTGTTTAAAAAGACAGTATAGTTTCATTTGGTTGGAGTGAATGATGCCTGAAATTTTTTTTGTTTGGTAAAGCAGTGGGAGACGAAGGTTTCTCGAAGTTTTGTCAAGAGAATGCAAAGTTTTCGCTGTTTCAGATCGATTCTACCGAGGAGACCGGTTGACCGATCAAAAAAAATTGTTCGATTCCAATAAGAGGTCCGTCGGTCAATGATCTGTCAGTCGAAAGCTTATGTCGATCGAAAGCTTTAATCGATTGAAAGCTTCTATCAATCTATTTCGCTGTAAACTCGATTGACTTCTTGGCTGATGGATTTCCTATTCTTTAGCCTGTAACTTCAATTGTCTGGTCTCCATTCCTGGATGCTCGATTTCGTTGAGATTTGTTTTGGCATTTTTGTAGTATATGTATTAGTTTCCCGATTTTCCTACTTGTTGGTGACAAATACGATAATGATAGGAAGAATAATCTCTGGAGTGTGCTTCCCAGAGGACATTCTGTGCTTCATCTTCCTTCAAAAACCTCAAGTACACCAAAGTAACCAACCGCTTGAAGAGTTTTCCTTCGATCATCAAATATAATGCAACATTGATCTTAAAACATCTCAAGTCTGTCTTTTGTTATCTTCGAAGTCTTCAAATAGAGGTTGTATGGCTCCATCCAGTTTTTTGTTCCTCCAACCTCCACCACCATAGTCTCAGACTCCTCAATTGTTAGTCGAGAAATTCTTTGAGATATTCCACCCAAACAAATGTTTTTGGATAAGATATCAACAACATAACTCTCCTCCCGACTGACATGCTTGACGAGGTATTTAGCCATTAATTCATCTCTCACCTTGAATTTCCTGTTGAATTGATTCACAATAATCTACGAGTCTGACTTGACCAATAAATCTCGAGCGCCTATTTCATATGTCGGTCGAAGCCCAACAATCAAAGCTTCGTACTCCACTTGATTATTTGTGACATCAACTCCAAAGAAACTGACTTATAAAGATGTTCCCCAACTAGACTGATTAAAGTCAGTCCCAGACCAGTGGTCTCATGTTCGAAAGCCATTGATGTACAAGATTCACGTTCGATCATTGACCATATTTCCCTAGGTCAATTACTTCACCCGAAAAAATTTGTCAGGAAATCAGTGATTCCCTAAGTTTTGATGGCAACTTAAGGGACATAATTTATATCATACTCGCTGAGTTTCAACGCCCACTTCAATAATAAACTGAAATGCTCTGGTTGTGTGAGTACAAACTTCAGCGGATGATCGACAATGACCCGAATCAAATGCATTTGAAAATATGGTGAGTGTCTGTGAGCGAAAATAATCAAAGTGAATTTTTTCATAATTGGGTGCCTGAATTTGGTTCCTCTTAATACTTGACTGGTATAATAAACAAAAATTGTTTTCTCGCATCCTCTCTGACCAACACTGAATTGACAGCCTCTCGCCTGACTCTAAGGTACAATGATAGTTCTTCTGCGGGCTTCAGACTTTGAAGTAAGGATGATGATGCCAATGATTCCTTCAAACTCTTGAACGCCTCTTCACATTTGGTTGTCCATTCAAAACAATGATTTTTTCTAAGCACTTTGAAAAATGTTACACATCTGTCTCTTGACTTGGAAATAATTTGGCTGAGCCCTAACATCCAATTGTTTAACTTCTGAACTTCATTGGTGTTTTGGGGGGATGACATATTCAAAATTTTCTATACATTTTCATGGTTGGCTTTTATTCCCTCGAAAGTTAACAAAAATCAAAAAAAATTAACGACCGATAATCCAAAAGTACATTTCAGAGAATTTAACTTCATATTATATTTTTTGAGTGTTTTGAATGATTTTTTTTAATCTTTTATGTGTTGTATGACCAATTTAATTTTAATCAAGACATCATTCACATACACTTCACCATTTTTTCTTTTCTGATTTACAAAAATTACATTCATGAGGCGTCGATAGGTCGCTCAACATTTTTGAGCCCAATGGGTATTACATCAAAACAAAAAAAAAACACATTGAACAGTAATAAAAGTTATATTCTTTATGTCAGTCGGGCGTCTTGATCTGGTGGTAATTGAAGAAAGAGTTAAAGAAACTCATCACCCAGTATCAGGATGTTGCATCCACCAGTGTGTCGATCTTGGACAATAAATATGTGTCCTTCGTGAAAGTTGCATAAAGTTTGTGAAGTATACACACATTCTTCATTTGTTATTTGCCTTCCGAGCCATCACCCCTTTCAAGAGTCAGGTTGGGTTTTGGTCCTCTCAGATATATCCAGCTTTTTTTAGCTTATGCACCTCTGTTGTTATTGGTTCAGCCAAAGTTTTGATCGAATCTTATGATGCACTGGTCGAGTTGTAAGGCTGGTGCTCAGTTATTGAAAAGCAACGTCGACCGAAATCCCAGGCATCTCCGCCAATGTCCTGATGCTCACAAAGGGCCTAGTTCAACAATTTTTTGTATCCTGCATCAAAGCTTTTACTGATTAGAAAAATTTTATCAGGCTCTTTGTTGTTGGATGCAAGTACTTCGAGGATGTTCTCATTGGTCTCAAGACCCCCTTCCCATTGGATCTGATTGTCGAGCAGCTCATGCTCTACACTAGTGAAAGGTCGAAGGTAGAAACTCCTCGACTGCTCCAAGTTCCCTTGGATAGTGATGATCTCCCCATTCCTAGGAAACTTCACAGCCACGTGATAGGTTGAAGGCACTTTTTGATCAAATGTTCAACAGTAGTTAGCTAAAATAGCATTGTAAGTTGGTAGAGACTTCACTACCAGAAAATCATCTATGCTGGTGTACTTTTTTTTTCGCTCCCCCCATGAGACGCCCAGAACAACAACACCTAAAGCCTCATTTCTCTCTTCCGATAAACAAAATAATGGACTGATCGGTGCTGTCAACTAGTTGGTTTTTAGCGCAATCTCATCTAGCATCATTTTAAAAATGATGTTCTGCAAACTTCCACTGCCGACTACGATAATAAACACCTGATCATTATTAATTAGTGCAGTATTAGCGACCACATCATTATATAGGCCCATTTTCGGCGGAAGATCTGCATCTATTAAAATAATGATGGGATGGTTACACTTGTAAGAAGTGGCAGAACCTACCTCTTCCGATCGAAGCCTATTTTGGCTGGGTCGACGAGTTGACTCTCCACCTCCCAAAAAAAATTGCCAGAATGATTCTAATTATGTGAACCTCGTTCACCCAGATAGGTCCATTGGATGGCTCCTCAATCGGAGCCTTTCCCTGCTGCCGGTTATTTTCTCCGACAAGAACAAATTCCTTTAGCTTCCCAGTCTTAATCAACCCCTCTACCAACTTTCAAAGATTGTGACACTTCTCTGTCTCGTGTCCATGCTCACAATGATAATCGTAATACTTGTACAGACTCTTGAGGGTAGGTCTGAGTTTCATCAGAGGAGCTTTTCTGAAGTACTCCTTATTTTGAATGGCCTCAACCAACTCTGCCATTAAAACATTCAGCGGAGTGAAGCACTGCATCTCCCGATACAAGTGCGTCTGCTCGTAGTTATGAGTTGGTCGCTGGTCTAACTTTCAACTAGTGCCTCAATTTTCTTGGATCAATTGATTATTGCTATGGTGTGGATGACCGATGGGCTTTTGGTTTTCTTTCATCCACTACCCTTCATCATGTGCCTCCTCTTCTTTAATTGATTATCAGATGTAGCTTCCTCTGCACCAATGTGACTGTTGGTCATCTCCATCAATGCAGAAAAAAATTTGTATTCAAGAAAATTCAAGTCATACTTGAATAGCCCATCTCTAACCGCTTTCGCTAGAGCAGTTTGAGCAACCAGTGTTTGCAAGTCCTTTGTTTCCAGCATTTCCTTCTGGCATTGAGTGATGTAAGCCTCCAAACTTTCATTCTCTCGATTTATTTGAAGCAGATCCTGAGACTTTTTCCTCAGCTTCTGCACATTGGCGAAACTATTGAAGAGTTGATTTCTTAAGTGTCATCAAGAAAAGGAGACACTTCATTGTGGCCTTTATCTGCAGTACTCTGACCATTTACTTGAAAGAGGTCAAGTGATCGGCTGGGTCACTCTTTCTCTTGCAAGGATTCAAATGAGGAATCCTTAACTTTACCGGTGGTACCTCCTCCATGATCAGTCGAGTGAAAGCATTGTATGGGGATGGTTGAATTGGCACTTTGACACGTTCTACCTAATGCCTTACCATCAACATAGATCCAACACTATCCACTTCAAGGAATCTCCCTACTCTTGGGTCACTCGATTGCTCACACGTTCACTGTACACTGGTGGATGCTCCAAGAGAACCTCCGGAGGGCGAGCTCCCCGAGATCTCAACTCTATAAGCGGCGGCTGATCATTCCTTCAAAAGAGTGCTTCTTGAAGGGCCTCAAAATGAGCCCTCATCTGCCCCCACAACTCCTAGAGTTGCTGTTGAATCTCTCCATTCACCACTCCTTTGTGAGCTCCATAAGTGTTGAGTTTCTATGTTGTGATTCTCCTTCGTAATATGCTCTGCTTCTCATCTGTGACTTGTCCATGCTCACCGCATTACCTTTTAGGATGCTTAATCCTAAATCGTCTTTCGAAATACACGTCCCGATAGTTAGAGCTCATAGGAGAGAAAAGAGAGACCGAGAGTCAAGAGAGAGTAAGAAGTCTCTTTTATTTATGCCCGACCTCCTACTTATAGAAGAAAACGATTATAATAAGCATCCAAATAACTAAATTCTATTGAATAAAAATTATATTATAATACAAAGAAATATATTGTCTATCGACTGCCAGATGCCCCTATTTTAGTTGGTTATGCAGGTCAATTGAATCGATCGATCCCATCGAGGAGACCAGCCGACCAATCAAAGGAAAGTGTTTGATTCCAACAAGAGGTCTGTCATCAATGATCTATCAGTCGAAAGCTTCTATCAATCGAAAGATTATATTGGTATAAAGCTTCTATTGATCCATTTCATTGTAAAGTCGATCGACTTCCTGGCTGGTGGATTTCATATTAATTAAGTTACTTATTATTTTACATGGGTATTCAAGAATGTAAGAAAAGCATGGGATATAGCTTAACTGGTTATTTTATTAATTTTAGTGTGAGATTTAGTTAAAAAAGCTGCTCTTCTTTGAAATCAAAGAAATCATGAATATAATATATATAATAAGAGTTGAACTATGGTAGAACTATTGTGTTAGTAATAAAAGGAGTCCAGAAGTAGTGAGTTGGAGACAACCATTGCATGACAATTGATGACAAATGATTCCATGTGGTGTTTAAAGGTATGAAAGTAATTATGATGAATGTTTCTTTATGTGAAAATTTTGTGCAAAATGAGTAGGGACATGATATATTTATAAATGTTAAAATTAGAGTTTCTATTATTTTTATTAAAATTTAAATAGCCAACATCCACAATATATGGTCTAAATATATCTCACTTTATCCTAACAATTGATCAAATGACTACACCCATAAGCAAAATCCTAAAAGGTGTATTAGTGGCCAACGACGATGATTGCTACCGCTAAAGCACTTAATAGCGACTTATGAGTACCATTTTGAAGTTGTCTATGCCGTGGTTATAACAAATGAAAGAGTCAAATGCTGAAAAAAAAATTTACCTGATTTTTCTATTGACTTAATTGAAATTGGTCTCATCTCTTTTTCTTTTCCCAAAAAAACTGTCTAAACATTTTGATAGATTATCTACAGCAATTCTCAAAATATCTACATGACAAATTTAGGAGCAGTAAAGAATAACAATGATGTTCATCCAAGACCAATCCAAGACCGAACAACTAACAAATCAAAGATTTGAACGAGTCATAATAACTCAAACTAAAAAGATATTGAGATGACATTTAGTCCATCAAAGATAGCAATGGAAGGCTACTATTTTGGATGTAAATTCAGCTTCATTCGTAAATGTCAATGTTTCGGGTGGTCTATATGTAATTATCCAAAAACAAAATGAAATTTTGCAAACTTCACAAAAAAAATTAATGAGACTTTTATAAAAATCCTAATAAATAAATAAATAAATAGCTTCTTTACTTGTGGATTTACTTTAAGAAAAGCTTTTAAAAGAGATGTAGGTTTCTTTTCCTTTTAAAAATTATGGGAATGCTTTTCCATGGATGAGACGCATCTGCACCGAGAGCTTTAGATTTCTTTAGCTTTCAGTTGATTTTCTTCCTTGCATTATCCTTTGATTTGATGTTGGGGCAGATGGTCTCAGAGGTTAACGTCAAATGTTGTCTTTACTCTTTAGCCTCTTTTCCGTGGTCCTCAATTGAAGGAGGGGAAGGAAAAGAGCTTAGAAATGATCTTTTGTCAAGGCATGGACCCAACTTTACCTCATTTTTTATTTTCTTTTTATTCACTTTAATTACCTCTACGCCTTTGATCGCATTTTCTCCATTTCTTCCTCTCCAGGTACTCTACTTTTACTCAATTAGGGGTAGGGTTTTGAAGTGGAGGTGGATAGAAGATTAACCTTAGGGGCAGTTTGATTCCCTCAACTAAATATAAGGGTTTTCAAAATTTTGATACNGATCGCATTTTCTCCCTTTCTTCCTCTCCAGGTACTCTACTTTTACTCAATTAGGGTTACAGGTAGGGTTTTTAAGTGGAGGGGGATAGAATATTAACCTTAGGGGCAGTTTGATTCCCTCAACTAAATATAAGGGTTTTAAAAATTTTGATATTGATTTCATGAATCAACTAATTAATTTTACTGTAGCCCGCCCCAATAGCCCGCAACCGATGCCAATAGCTTGCCCGTCACTTCTACTCGTCATTGCCTCTATCATTAAGCATGTTTTATATTGATTTCATATTCTTTAAATCCAACACAATTATAAATTCTTACATTTACATCAAATGAAATAATTAGTATTTCAAATACATGACATTTCAGTTGCAATATGATGCGTGTCTGGCGATAGAGTAATGAATTATAGTTTTAGTTTTGCATGAAAACCTATCACATATTCGGGTAATTAAAGATGTAGAAGGAAGCACCTTAACTTTTTACATGAAAAGCACTAAAAAAAAAGAGAAAAAATTACACAACATAACCTAATTTAAATAATTCACTATAAATGATGAGTACATAGATCGACTCTTCTCTTGAATTAGAGATGGTGGAATTACAAAGATGATCATTGTAAATGTACAACATTAGTTCTTCAATAATAGTCGTAGTCGGGCTATAATGGATGTAGTTCTCGATGATAGCAAATTGTAGGAGCTATAGTCGATGGCTATGGGGGCAATAGTTTACTGTGGATATTGTAGACAGTGGTTATATCACCAACTTATGTATTGGTCATAGTTGATAGTCATGGTAGTAGTTGGTCATGTGAGTAAAAGATGATTGCTTTAGGAGCGTCGGTTACTTAAAGAGGTCATAGTAGGAAGTTGTAGAAGTTGTGAGTCGTGTGGGCCTTTGTTGGTCAAATAGATCGTAGTGGTGAGTTGCGACGACTTCTATAGGCTGCAAGAGGTGAAATTAGAAGTTGCACGAGTTGTGGATCATGTAGGTCATAGTTGGTCATAGGTTGTGGTGGTGAGCTGCGATAACTTCCTTACGTCATCGGAGCCGGAGTTGAGAGTTGCACAAATTGTGAATCTTGTAGGTTGTAGTTGTTCACGAAGGTCATAGAGTACCTCTAAATCATCTATACATCTCCTTATATAATCATAGCTCGAAGTACCTTCACAACACTTGCCAAAATAAGCCTTGGCGGAACCCGACATAACTACTTTCGAACGCGACATATGTACGCCGCTTTGAGGCGTAGTTACATCGATACCAGTAGAATTATTCTGCCCTCGATGTCATTCACGTGTTCCTTTGCCCTTTTATCCATAGGACCTTGAGTAGCTACGCCAAAGAGCAGCGTAAATGCGTCAGACTCATTTTTGGTCAATCTTCGTGTTTTGACTCTTTGAAGCGCTCTCAAAACATATAACCCTCAAAATATGACAAAAACACCTTTCACAATCATAAAATTTTAATAATAAAGAAACAAAACCTTAATATTATGCAAAAAATATCACGAATTTGACTCACATCAATACACCATAACCTTTGACAATACTTCAAACATTTGATCTGTGCTTATTTAGACGTTTATTGGAACACTTTCCATATCATTAGTTTCGTCTTATCCATGAACTCAATTTAACTATAAACTTGTTAGCATTGGGATCCAGGTGATTTTGAATTTAATTTTGAATTATTATTAATTGCTCACAATACATCGAGATTCATGTCTCATTATAAAAATTTCTTCAGGATTCATCATTTATGATGACACTATCTTGTTCGAATCAGGTCAGATTAAAATAAGGCAGCAGTAAAAAGGTTGTTTGGTTTATTCAAAAGAAGAAGAACACAATGTCTAGAACAAATATTGAAAATCTGTATTTTAAATAATGGCACTTTAATTATATTTACAATCCTCCAAACAGATTTCCTAAACTGACCCTATGATTACATCTGAGAGAATGAATCATGGTCTCATCGGAAGGAAAAAAGCTGAAGTTTTATGGTCCAAACGCAAGTTGGTTTCTCCTAGCAACTCATTCCAACTATTCTTATATTTGAAATTATGTTTAGCTCCTCGCGTTGAGTGACTGAGAAAGTGCTGATACTGTAGATTCTCGATTAAAGGTCAAATTTAGAAACCGAACTGTAAAGGTTCTCTTCTCGGTCAACCTTTTGGTAAATTTTCTAAAGCACCTACGTTCTCTGTGTAAAAGATGACAAAGTAACATGCATATTTTTTGTAAAAGAACATTAATGATGCTGGTGGTTTGATGNCAAGTAATCTCCCTACTCTTGGGTCACTCGATTGCTCACACGTTCACTGTACACTGGTGGATGCTCCAGGAGAACCTCCTGAGGGCGAGTTCCCCGAGATCTCACCTCTATAAGCGACGACTGATCATTCCTTCGAAAGAGTGCTTCTCGAAGGGCCTCAAAATGAGCCCTCATCTGCCCCCACATATCCTAGAGTTGCTGCTGAATCTCTCGATTCACCACTTCTTTGTGAACTCCATAAGTGTTGAGTTCCCATGTTGTGATTCTCCTTCATAGTATGCTCTGCTTCTCATTTGTGGTATGTCCATGCTCACCGCATTACCTTTTAGGATGTTTAATCCTAAATCATCTTTCGAAATACTCGTCCCGATAGTTAGAGCTCAGAAGAGAGAAAAGAGAGACCGAGAATCAAGAGAGAGTAAGAAGTCTCTTTTATTTATGTCCCGACCTCCTACTTATAGGGGTCTAAAAATATAATTACAAATAGAAGGGAATGGTTATAATAAGCATCCAAATAACTAAATTCTATTAAATAACAATTATATTATAATACAAAGAAATATATTGTCTATCGACCGCCAGATGCCCCGGTTTTAGTTGGTTATGCAGGTCAATTGAATTGATCGATCCCATCGAGGAGACCAGCTGACCGATCAAAGAAAAGTGTTCGATTCCAACAAGAGGTCCGTCATCAATGATCTATCAGTCGAAAGCTTCTATCAATCGAATGATTCTATTGGTATAAAGCTTCTATTGATCCATTTCATTGTAAAGTCGATCGACTTCCTGGCCGGTGGATTTCATATTAATTATGTTACTTATTATTTTACATGAGTATTCAAGAATGTAAGAAAAGCATGGGATATAGCTTAACTGATTATTTTATTAATTATAGTTAGGGTTGTAAACGAGTCATGCTCAGCTCGTGTTCGGCTCGTTTATATTTCGAGCTCAAAAAGTGTGTTCATGTTTGGCTCGTTTGCTTAACGAGTCGAACACAAGCTGTTCACGCACAAAGAGTTNAAATTGTGTAGTGTGTATGTAAATTTCTCTTATAAGATTTACTAAAGCTACTAAAGTTGTTATCATACAACCTTTTAATAAGCTTGTTAAATCCTTTCATCGAGCATTCAATTAAGTTGTAGGAGAAGTAAATTTTGAGTGGCTTCAAATTTTAAGTAAAAATTCAAGTTCAGAGAACTTTGATTTGTACAATCTTCATATCGGATCACAATCGATGATTTCTTGAGCTCAGTTTTATGATTTTTTTAGTTTGACCCAAATTAGAACAGCTTTAGGATCTTTCACAACCCTAAAAGTTTACTTAAAAAAATTTTCATTCCACTGCACAGCAATAAGCACTCTGTGATATATTTTGATGATGAGAAGTAGGGACAATATGCAGGTGAGAGGGGGTTATTTTCTCTGTCTCCGCCGCACCAAGGAATTGAAGGCGAGTGGACGGATAAGAGCGGTGTTATCGTTTATAGGTGGAATGATAAAGAGAAGAGGCCAGACGCTGGCATCTCAAATTGGAAGATGAGATGGAGCTGTTGTTCTGAATATGAAGAACAAACACTGCCGTGTTGCCGTGGGTACCATGTGTCTTATGATGATGGATTTACACTGTTTTAGCAAATGATTATATGATATATTTATTTCTTTATTTTTTCAGTATCTGATATGCATATCNAGAGGCCAGACGCTGGCATCTCAAATTGGAAGAGGAGATGGAGCTGTTGTTCTGAATATGAAGAACAAGCACCGCCGTGTTGTCGTGGGTACCATGTGTCTTATGATGATGGATTTACACTGTTTTAGCAAATGATTATTTGATATATTTATTTCTTTATTTTTTCAGTATCTGATATGCATATATAAATTTTTGTTATGTAAACGGGGATATATTTATTCTGGTAATAATATTAAGTTTGTGTAATGGTTAGCCTAGCTGCTTAGATTGGGCTTTATGGTTTGTGTATCAGGAGGTAAAGATGAGCACACCGGAAATTGATTAAATTTATTATTATTATTATTATTATTATTATTATTATTATTATTATTATTATTATTGGGTTATATATGAAAAAATTAGATGAGAAGATCCTAATTTTTTTTTAAATAAGTTTTAATTTACTATACATAAGATTTGTATTTCTTTTATGATCGAACCATCATAACAAATATTATAAATATATTATTTTCATCATATGTTACATTTAAATTTGCAAAATGGTAAAAATTGAATAATTAAAACCTTGTTTTTTTCATGTGCAATCTGATTCTTCATTCTATTCACTAATCGCTAACATTATGCATGTTCATCAGTTTATGTTCTAACAATGACATAGTTATAACTTCAAGCTAGAGAGGATAAGAGAATTAATCTTAAATTTCAAATACATATGATTATAAAAAAACTTAGAAGATAAATTTTTGACCATTATGCATAATGTTGTCAAATCCAAAGTGTCTCAAGCTGTTTTCAATCATTCCATAATGTCACACTGATTTCAGTTTTACCTTTTTACTATATCATCTTGTTATCGGAGCACGGTTCTTGCACATCTTTTCTCATCATTCTCCAACTTATTATGCATTTCATCCTTTTTTTAATTTATTTTCAAATTCTCTTTTCTCCGGAATATTGTCCAATATTTCCTATTCATTAGCTTTCGTTGGCTGCAAGAAATATTTTGCGGTTTTGGAGGTATCGCAGTTTTAGGTTTCCATATTTATTATTTTTTGCGGTTCCAGGAAGTATTTGACAATTGAAGATGTTACCAAGTAGGAAATTGTGTGTCCAACTCAAATTTGGTTGCGGGTGAATTACGACAAGAAATTCGCCTTCTGCAAATAAATTTGGCGCTTCTTGAATAGCGAGATTTAGAAAAAATGTCAAAATGAATCCAAAAATGAGGTTATCAGCAAAGAAGAAGTTAACCTATTCCATCAAGAGATATCTAGTGGTGATCAACAACCTCTACGTACTTTATGGCATGAAAATAGACGAAAACCTCTAGATTTTGAAATCAAAATCGGCCTTCCTTATTTTGATGGAAGATTGGATGTCAATGAATTCATTGATTGTTCACATACNGTTTATGTTCTAACAATGACATAGTTATAACTTCAAGCTAGAGAGGATAAGAGAATTAATCTTAAATTTCAAGTACATATGATTATAAAAAAACTTAGAAGATAAATTTTTTACCACTATGCATAATGTTGTTAAATCCAAAGTGTCACAAGCTGTTTTCAATCATCCCATAATGTCACACTGATTTCAGTTTTACCTTGTTACAATATCATCTTGTTATCGGAGCACGGTTCTTGCACATCTTTTCTCATCATTCTCCAATTTATTATGCTTTTCATCCTTTTTTTAATTTATTTTCAAATTCTCTTTTCTCTGGAATTCTGTCCAATATTTCCTATTCATTAGCTTTCGTTGGCTGCAAGAAATATTTTGCGGTTTTGGAGGTATCGCAGTTTTAGGTTTCCATATTTATTGCTTTTGCGGTTCCAGGAAGTATTTGACAATTGAAGATGTTACCAAGTAGGAAAATTGTGTGTCCAACCCAAATTTGGTTGCGGGTGAATTACGGCAAGAAATTCGCCTTCTGCAAATAAGTTTGGCGCTTCTTGAATAGCAAGATTTAGAAAAAATGTCAAAATGAATCCAAAAATGAGGTTATCAGCAAAGAAGAAGTTAACCTATTCCATCAAGAGATATCTAGTGGTGATCAACAACCTCTACGTACTTTATGGCATGAAAATAGAAGGAAGCCTCTAGATTTTGAAATCAAAATCGACCTTCCTTATTTTGATGGAAGATTGGATGTCAATGAATTCATTGATTGATCACATACAGTTGAAAGAATTTTGGAATTCAATAAGGTGTCACAAGAATATACGTCAAACTAGTGGTGATCAAATTGAAGAAGAGTGCCTCACTTTGGTGAGAAACTCGAAGAGGAATCAACATAAAGGGAGGATCTAAGATCATGTCTTAGACCAGATTGAAGAAAGAAATTCAACATAAATTCTTACCTGAACATTACCAATAAGAAGTTTTTATCTAGCTTCATAACTTCCATCAACAAGAATTATCCGTGAAGGAAAATATTATTGAATCAAACAGTTGGGGTTGAAGTACAATCTTTCTGAATCCAAAGAGCACACTATTGCATGTTTTTTGATTGGTCTACGACCAACTATTGCTAAGGTGGTTTAACTTCAACCATATTGGACATTCCATGATGTGATAAACTTTGCAGTGAATGTTGAAAAATAAAATAAATTGGGTATGAACACTCCAATATGCATTTCTACCATTGATTTGGGCGGTTCCAGCAAACCAGTCCTATTCTGGGCATAGGCTGGCGGTCGAAAAGTTGAAATTAATAGCGAAATTGCTTTCCAGCCGCGAGGGACTGCAACTACAAGTACATATGGTATATAATGCTTTTAATGTCATGGGTTCGACCACATAGTCTCGAATTGTTCTAATTGGCGAATTATTTCATTGGTGGAGGGGGTTGATCTAGAGGAGAATGATGTGATAGAAGAAGATACTAATCCAGTGAGAGACTAAATCATACATACAGATGAGCGAGAATTACGTGTGATAGGTCATCTCCTAGGTGTCGAACAATCTTTAAATAAAGATTGGATATGACATAATATCCTTAAAACCATATGCACACTTTAGGATAAGATTTGTAACCTCGTAATCAACGTTGGAAGTTATGAGAACATTGCAACAATAATGGTGGAGAAGCTTGGACTAACTATTCAACCTCATCCCTATCCCTTCCAACTAACGCGGCTTAATAAGGGGGCTGAAATTAAAGTAACCTGACAATGCATGGTGTTGTTTTCGATCGGCTGGACACGCTTGTCACATATTGCTTGGTCGGCCTTAACAATATTATTGTCGCACAATTCATGATGTGTATGTTAACACTTATTCCTTTATCAAAGAGGGAATCAAACCACTTTGATGCCTATGAAGGAAGCGATTTAGATGGGAATTGAAATCAACAATTTTACTCTATTATTTTTTAAAGGTCTTAAGAAGACAACTATGGGGTACCTTTTTATCATAGCCGATAGTTCCAGACAACTACTGACAATTCCTTCTGAAGTGCAGGGATTGATGCAACAGTTTAAAGATATATTTCCATCAAAGATTCCTATAGAATTGCTTTTTATGACAAAGGTACAATATGCCATTGACCTTGTGTCTGATCCAGTCATCGCCAACAAACCTGCATATATGATGTTTCCAAAGGAGCACAAAGAACTTCAACGATAAGTGAATGAGCTGCTCCACAAAAGCTTGGTGAGACGTAGTGCTAGCCCGTGCACGGTTTCAACTCTCTTGGTTCCAAAGGATGGGACACGACGCATATACATTGACAGTCAGGTTGTAAATAAAATCAGTATCAAATATAGGTTTCCTATTCCTCGATTGGATGATTTTTTTAATCAATTAAATGGACAACCATTTTCTCCAAAAAAGATCTTTGAAGTGGGTACAACCAAATACGTATGTGACATGGAGATGAGTGAAAAAAAACAACATTTAAGACAAGAGATGTGCTCTGAGTGGAAGCTGATGTCGTTCGGGCTTTCTAACGCTCCGAGCACATTTATGCGCCTCATGAATCAAGCTTTCCAACATTTTATGAGAAGGTTTGTGGTGATTTACTTCAACTATATTTTAATTTATAGTTCTAACAAATCAGAATATTTGCAACATTTGCAAAGTGTTTTAGAGGTCCTATGATGACAACCATTTTTTGACAATAAGGAAAAGTGCGAATTCTTAATTGGCAGCATCAATTTCTTGGGATTTGTGATCTCGACAGCAGGAATAGAGGTGGATTCCAGCAAAGTTGTGGCTGTATGGGACTGGCCGACCCCTAGCTCCTTCACGGAAGTTCGACAATTTCACTATTGGCCTCTTTGTATCGCCAATTCGTCAAGAACTTCATTACCATCGGCGCCCCACTAACAAAATTGCTCAAATTGTTCCATTTTTGTTGAACTGAGCAAGCACAACTCAATTTTGAGCACTTGAAACAAAATTGCTCAAATTGGTCCATTTTTGTTGGACTGAGCATGCCATCTTTAAAGCTTCCAAATTTTAATCTTTTGTTTGAGGTGGAATGTGGTGCTTCTGATACTGGTATTGGGGCCGTTCTTTGTCAATAAAGACATCTTGTAGCTTATCTTAGTTAAAAACTCAACGACTCTAGAAAGAAATATTCAACATATGATAAGGAATTTTATTCTATCATAAGGGCCTTACAACATTGGAGTCATTAGTGTTTAGCTAACGAATTTGTCCTCTTTACAAATCACAAAGCCCTTAAGAATTTTCAAAATCAAAATAAATTGAAAGGAAGACATGTCACATGGAGTGAATATACTTCATCCTTTCAGTTTACTCTCAAGTATAAATCAGGACTCTCTAATCAATTAGTCGATACTCTTAAGTCGCCGACAAGCTTTTCTATTTATTTTGCAACCTAGAGTTGTGGGTTTCAAACTAATATGTGGGAGTGTATGTCGAGGATCCTAATTTTCGAGTGGCATAGCATCAATGTCTCGTTGGAAATTATAAAACCTTCCACATCAAAGATAATTTTATCTTCAAAGAAAATTGTTTTTGCATTCCTAAGTGTTCCATTTGAGAAGCTCTGTTGGTGGAAGGCCTTGAAGGGGGCCTAACCGATCATTTTGGAAGAGATAAAACTCTACCTCTTATTCAAGTCAAATTTTGTTGGCCCTCTATGCATAAAGATGTGGACCGCTATGTGAAATGATGTATTTGTCATTTAGCCAACAATGACTCAAAATTCAGGTTTATACCTTTGTCAGTTCCTTGGACAGATATTAACATGGATTTTGTGGTCAGTTTATCACACACTCAATGACATAAGGATTCTATCATGATGGTGGTGGATAGATTCTCCAAGATGGCTCAATTTTTTACCATGCAGAATCTTTTTACATGCCTCTCACATTGCTAATTTGTACTTCAAAGAGAATATTTGCTTACATGACATTCCATGTATTATCGCATCAGATTGAGAAGTTCTTCGGCCACTTTTGAAAGACATTATGGGGCAATTTGGGAACCAAACTTTAATTTAGTTTTGCTTCCCACCCACAAACCAATGAGCAAATGGAAGATGTTAATAGTAGTCTTGGAAATCTACTTCATTGCTATGTGGGGAAGAATCTTGCACAATGAAATCTTCTTCTACCACAAGTATAGTTTGCCTATAAGAGTTCTCGTGGTCAAGCTTCCAAATACAACTTTTTTGAGGTGGCTTATGAGAAATCTTATATCTTCACTTGATCTTACATTGGATTTTCCCATTAAAGCGGTGACCCCAGACAATGAAGTTCACCTAGAAGAAATCCAAAAGCTACATAAATTGGTTCGTGAGAATATCATTAGACAAAATGAAGTATATCGATGACAAACAAACAAGAGTAGAAGAGTGATCACTTTTAAAGACGGAAACAAATATGGATTCGAGTAAGGAAAGAGCGTTTTCCTCCATGAAGACATGGGTAACTCAAGGCCAAAGCTGATGGGCCTTTCCGGGTTGTGAAGCATACAATATTTCTACTACATTTAACGTTGCCGACTTGACTCCATATTACAAAATCAATTCTGAAATTGCTTTTCATAAAGAATCCCCGCAACTCCAGGAGAATGATGTAGGAGCTAAAATCGTTATGTTTTTAATATGGTGTCATACTTGTAATTAAGTCTTTTTTCTTAGTTTTTAATTTTTGTTGAGAACTTGCTTTTGTATGTTAGAAGAGGATGGGAAGTTTTTAATTGGTTGTAATAACCTTTCCCATATCCTTCCTTGTTAAGAAGTGTATTCAATATCATGGAGTGGCGCCCATGTAGCGAGCAACACTCTTTTTTTTCAATTAGCACATTATTTCACTTCCTTAGGACGTTTGGCTCAACTTTTTCTCATGTTTTTGGAATTTTTTAAACAACAGGTTTCAGTTTTGTCTTTTTAAGTCATCACTCTTGTAACTTCTTTATCAGTTTCTCAAATTTATCTAATTAGCATGCTCTCCTAGGCGTCGCGCTCCTCAATCCCCAATGACCTCCTTCCCATCGTCCTTCTATTTTCGATGTCTCCAGTATTTGAAGTATGCTTAGTTAATAGAGCGTTTTTAATTTGGTCTGAAATGATGAACTATGTAAAACCGTTTGCTCTTTGTAACATTTAACAAATATTGTAGTTCATTACGAAGTTTCTTATGATATCCTTCTTTGTTTGGTTTATATATTTTCCATTTGTAACTAGGGCTCAATTGCCTATTTATCCTCATATGTAGCAATGTGATTTGGTGGGGTGAAAATCATTAAGGGATTTGTGGTTGCATATGGGTAGAATTTGGGTGCAGTTTGAATGTGGGGTCAGAGTAAAGCAATTGTAGTGTAATTTATATGCTTGTTTGGTTGTCTGTAAAATGAATGCAAGGAAACTGTTATCTTTTTGCTTGGTTGTAAAGTACCTAGCAAAGCAGAAAAAATTCCTAGAGCAACTTGAATATTCTTGAAGTATTGAGCCTCATCAATGTGCAAAATAAAAATTTTAATGATAAAGAAATTTAAATTATCTTCAAAAAAATTACCAATAATTTAATGATAAATTCAAAAATATCATAGCTATTTCACATATTTAAAATACATCTGAACACACGAGTTTGTATCGCAAAGTCATTACAATTCAAAAAAGTCAATGCTAATAAAATCTTTTAGATGATGTTTCAGTCAAAAATATGCGTATTATTGCATATTTAATGATCAAAGTCATATTTCAATCGAAAAAAAAAACAAAGGTGAGTTTTTTTCCAAATAGTTGAGATCTTGTCCACTTCGGGCTTTGTATCNAACTTTCGGTGTCATTTATGTAAATATATCTGAATTGAATGGTATGCTCGTAAATTTCCTTAGAAAAAAAAATCAGCATTTGGAGTTGCCGACACATCAGAAACTGTGCAGTTCATGAAGCTGGGTTTGTCATGGCCCTGATTGCTGACGGGCAATGAGATTAGTTCCTGTCGGTGGGCAGACAAGTCATCTATGTTGGCCAATGAATTTTCATTTTTAGTTTTTTAAACATTAAGCTGTTACTGATATACTTCGTTTTCGGTGGTCAGACAAGTTATTTCTGCTGGTCTAAAAATGTTATTTTTTAGTCTTTAAACATCATCTTAATTACAACCTGCAAAACTGTGTTGAATATATGGGCGTAAGAATTATAGCTTCTATCTGTCNAACTTTCGGTGTCATTTATGTAAATATATCTGAATTGAATGGTATGCTCGTAAATTTCCTTAGAAAAAAAAAATCAGCATTTGGAGTTGCCGACACATCAGAGACTGTGCGGTTCATGAAGCTGGGTTTGTCATGGCCCTGATTGCTGACGGCCAATGAAATTAGTTCCTGTCGGTGGTCAGACAAGTCATCTATGTTGGCCGATAAATTCTCATTTTTAGTTTTTTAAACATTAAGCCGTTAATGATATACTTCGTTTTCGGTGGTCGGACAAGTTACCTCTGCTGGTCTAAAAATGTTATTTTTGAGTCTTTAAGCATCATCTTAATTACAACGTGCAAAACTGTGTTGAATATATTATAGCTTCTATCTGTTTTAAGTTTATTTTAACCTGCAAGGCTCATTCCATTTATTGATCCTATTACACATTGCATGATGGATAGTTACCTTTGCCGACATTTCTATGCAGCTCGATTGAAATCAGTCTTGCTTGAGGAAAGCTAAAGTTCTCTTTTTTATTATTTTTTTCTTTTTTGCATGTAGTAATTAAGCTGGTGGAGAGATTTGGATCACCTTAATTTCAAATAATGGTGCACAATTAGACTAGTAAAATAGAGAAGGGTATAGAATGCCTTTTTATGTGGTAAGTCTATTAAAAAAAGAGAAATTTACGTACATACCACACTATTCTTATGTATTTATATGTTTAACACCTAAATTTTTATGTTTACATTTATAACATTTTGGTGTCGTGGATTGATGTCTGACAAGCTGTATTTTACTTTTATGAAGTAAAAATGTTATTTTTGATGAATATTAAGGATCNATGTTTACATTTATAACATTTTGGTGTCGTGGATTGATGTCTGACAAGCTGTATTTTACTTTTATGAAGTAAGTAAAAATGTTATTCTTGATGAATATTAAGGATTTAAATGATATGCATGTAAATATGAAAGTTTAGGTGTTAGGTATGTTAATACATAAGAATTGTGTGGTATGTTATGGGGGAATAGTTTAATTTAATTGAGTTCTATTAGTAGTGATACGAGTCATGAAAGGCGGCATTTCCTGAAACTCAATGATAAATAAAGATAAGATGTTGTTAGCATCTTTGATGTTGGCAAAGAATTAAGGTCTGGTATTGCAAGGCATCATGATTTGAAGTTGGTTGATAACTTGGGGTAGAGAAAATTTGGGAGGCCATTAAGTATGATTGGGATGACTGAAGGAACAATGCTCTTGCTTAATTATGTGTTATTGAAAAAAAAAAATAGCTTAATTAAGTATTAAAATAATCATAATTAAATAGATAAAGTCTATATATTATCACATGATAAACTAAAGTTGATAATATTATCTTAGGTGAGAAAAATGCTTGATTTTGGTTCTCATATAATATAATTAGCTTACACACTCACACATGTTAAATTATTTTAAAATTGCTAAAAAAATTAAATTAAATTTCACACTCAAGATTATGTGTACCCTAATTTAAAGTGGTATGAATAGTAAAAATTGGGCAAGTGGAAGTGTGATCTCATGTTTAACTTTGCCATACTGATAATATTGATTGATACATACCCTTTCTGATGTTATCTTTGTCATATTGCAATGAACTTTACTCTTATCATTAAATTAGTATTTCGACCCAAGAGAAAAAAATCTTCTAATTCTATCATCATAAATGGACAATACACTCGAAGAAATACTTGCTCATCAATATGAGAGTATACAATAACGATGTTATTTTGCACTGCAGAGTAGAAAATAAAACAAAAAAAAAAAATATTCCACTTTTCTTGACTTTGAAATCTTACCTTTTATTTATAATCTGTCATCTTGGGAATGTTTCTTTTCCTACATCATTGACGCATTTTGCAGCTTAAAAATGATACAGGTGCTACTTTATATGAGGAAAGCAAGCCAAGAGAGTCAGAGAGAAAGACAGATCTTACCATTATACTAATGACATGCTTAGTGCTACTTAAGAACAGGTAAAATGCCTTAATCCTTGTCAAAGTGCGCACGATGTGGTGCTGTTTGTTACATTTTTCAAACTAGTTAAAGATAAACAAAAGGTTTTTTGGTGCTCTAGTGGAATTTTAATTTGGATTTAGCATTAGTTGACTGATTTGATGTTTAACTTTGATTTTTAACTGTAGTATATTGATAAGAATAATTTTAATTTGTTGGTGGAGAAATCCAAGTAGCATTTGATACAGTAAATGACATGTTCTGAAAATTTGTACTAATACGGGTTAAGAATCTATTCTGTCTTATATGAAACAACTATTTAAAACTTTTTTTTTTTTTTGAACAAATTCTGATTATTCAGCTACNTGTAGTATATTGATAAGAATAATTTTAATTTGTTGGTGGAGAAATCCAAGTAGCATTTGATACAGTAAATGATATGTTCTGAAAATTTGTACTCATACGGGTAAGAATCTATTCTGTCTTATATGAAACAACTATTTCAAACTTTTTTTTTTTTTTGAACAAATTCTGATTATTCAGTTAATGATGCTATGGTGTTGAAAGCATTCAATTTATGAAGAATTTTGGACCAACAGCCAAGCAATACGATTTAAAGTAAAGGCTTTGTTTGAGAAGACAATATAGTTTCATTTGGTTGGAGTGAATGATGCCTGAAATTTTTTTTATTTGGTAAAGCAGTGGGAGACGAATGTTTCTCGAAGTTATGTCAAGAGAATGCAAAGTTTTCGCTGTTTCAGATCGATTCTGCCGAGGAGACCGGTTGACCGACCAAAAGAAATTGTTCGATTCCAATAAGAGGTCCGTCGGTTGATGATCTGTCAGTCGAAAGCTTATGTCGATCGAAAGCTTTAATCGGTTGAAAGCTTCTATCAATCTATTTTGCTGTAAACTCGATTGACTTCTTGGCTGATGGATTTCCTATTCTTTAGCTTGTAACTTCAGTTGCCTGGTCTCCATTTCTGGATGCTCGATTTCTTTGAGATTTGTGTTGGCATTTTTGTATTATATGTATTAGTTGCATTTTTGAAGTATATGTATTAGTTTCCCGTTTTTCCTACTTCTTGGCGACAAATACGATAATGATAGGAAGAATAATCTCCGGAGTGTGCTTTCCGGAGGACATTCTGTGCTTATCTTCCTTCAAAAACCTCAAGTACACCAAAGTAACCAACTGCTTGGAAGAGTTTTCCTTCGATCATCAGATATAATGCAACCTTGATCTTAAAACATCTCAAGTCTGTAATGTCTTTTGTTATCTTCAAAGTCTTCAAATAGAGGTTGTATGGCTCCATTCAGTTTTTTGTTCCTTCAACCTCCATCGCTATAATCTCAGGCTCCTCAATTGTTAGTTGAGAAATTCTTTGAGATATTCCACCCAAACAAATGTTTTTGGGTAGGATGNTGATGATCTGTCAGTCGAAAGCTTATGTCGATCGAAAGCTTTAATCGGTTGAAAGCTTCTATCAATCTATTTCGCTATAAACTCGATTGACTTCTTGGCTGATGGATTTCCTATTCTTTAGCTTGTAACTTCAATTGCCTGGTCTCCATTTCTGGATGCTCGATTTCTTTGAGATTTGTGTTGGCATTTTTGTAGTATATGTATTAGTGCATTTTTGTAGTATATGTATAAGTTTCCCGATTTTCCTACTTGCTGGCGACAAATATGATAATGATAGGAAGAATAATCTCCGGAGTGTGCTTTCTGGAGGACATTCTGTGCTTCATCTTCCTTCAAAAACCTCAAGTACACCAAAGTAACCAACCGCTTGAAGAGTTTTCCTTCGATCATCAGATATAATGCAACCTTGATCTTAAAACATCTCAAGTTTGTAATGTCTTTTGTTATCTTCAAAGTCTTCAAATAGAGGTTGTATGGCTCCATTCAGTTTTTTGTTCCTCCAACCTCCACCGTCATAGTCTCAGGCTCCTCATTTTTTAGTCGAGAAATTCTTTGAGATATTCCACCCAAACAAATGTTTTTGGGTAGGATATCAACAACATGATTCTCCTCCCGACTGACATGCTTGGCGAGGTATTTAGCCATTAATTCATCTCTCACCTCGAATTTCTTGTTGAATTGATTTACAATAATCTACGAGTCTGACTGGACCAGTAAATCTCGAGCGCCTATTTCATATGTCGGTCGAAGCCCAACAATCAAAGCTTCGTACTCCACTTGATTATTTGTGACATCAACTCCAAAGAAACCGACTTATAAAGATGTTCCCCAACTAGACTGATTAAAGCCAGTCCCAGACCAGTGGTCTCCTGTTCGGAAGCTTAATTGATGTACAAGATTCACGTTCGATCATTGACCATATTTCCCTCGGTCAATTACTTCACCCGAAAAAAATTGTCAGGAAATCAGTGATTCCCTAAGTTTTGATGGCAACTTAAGGGACATAATTTATATCATACTCACTGAGTTTCAACGCTCATTTCAATAATTAACTGAAATGCTCCGGTTGTGTGAGTACAAACTTGAGCGGATGATCGACAATGACCCGAATCAAATGCATTTGGAAATATGGTGAGTATCTGTGAGCGAAATTAATTAAAGTGATTTTTTTCATAATTGGGTGCCTGAATTGGTTCCTCTTAGTACTTGACTGGTATAATAAACAAAAATTGTTTTCACGCATCCTCTCTAACTAACACCGAATTGACAGCCACTCGCCCGACTCCAAGGTACAACGAAAGTTCTTTTGTTGGCTTCAGACTTTGAAGTAAGGATGATGATGCCAACAATTCCTTCAAACTCTTAAACGCCTCTTCACATTTGGTTGTCCATTCAAAACACTGATTTTTTCTTAGCACTTTGAAAAATGTTACACATCTATCTCTCGACTTGGAGATAATTTGGCTGAGTCTTATCATCCAACTGTTTAACTTCTGAACTTCATTGGTGTTTTGGGGGGAAGACATATCCAAAATTGTCTATACATTTTCAATGTTGGCTTTTATTCCCTCGAAAGTTAACAAAAAACAAAAGAATTTAACGACTTATACTCCAAAAGTACATTTCAAAGAATTTAACTTCATATTGTATTTTTTGAGTGTTTTGAATGATTTTTTCTTTTTCTTGATCTTCTATGTGTTGTATGACCAATTTAATTTTAACCAAGACATCATTCACATACACTTCACCATTTTTTTCTTTTCTGATTTATGAAAATTACATTCATGAGGCGTCGATAGGTCGCCCAACATTTTTTAGCTCAATGGGTATTACATCAAAACAAAAAAAAAAAACACCTTGAACAATAATAAAAGTTATATTCATTATGTCAGTCGGGCATCTTGATCTGGTGGTAATTGAAGAAAGAGTTAAAGAAACTCATCACCGAGTATCAGGCCGCTGCATCCACTAGTGTGTCGATCTTGGACAATGAATATGTGTCCTTCGTGCAAGTTGCATAAAGTTTGTGAAGTATACACACATTCTTCATTTGTTATTTGCCTTCCGAACCATCACCCCTTTCAAGAGCCAGGTTGGGTATTGGTCCTCTTGGATATATCCAGCTTTTTTCAGCTTATGCACCTCTGTTGTTATTGGTTCAGCCAAAGTTATGGTCGTTGATCGGATCTTATGATGCACTGGTCAAGCTGTAAGGCCAATGCTCTGTTATTGAAAAGCAACATCGATCAAAATCCCAGGCATCTCCGTCGATGTCCTGATGCTCACGAAGGGTCTAGTTCAACAATTTTTTGTACCCTGCATCAAAGCTTTTACTGATTAGAAAAATTTTATCAGGCTCTTTGTTGTTGGATGCAGGTACTTTGAGGATGTTCTCATTGGTCTCGAGACCCCCTTCCCATTGGATCTGATTGTCGAGCAGTTCATGCTCTATGATAGTGACTGGTCGAAGGTAGAAACTCCTTGACTACTCCAAGTTCCCTTGGATAGTGATGATCTCCCCATCCCTAGGAAACTTAACAGCCACGTGATAGGTTGAAGGCACTTTCCGATAAAATGTTCAACAAGAGTTAGCTAAAAATAGCATTGTAAGTTGGTAGGGACTCCACTACCAGAAAATCATCTATGTTGGTGTACTTCTTTTCTCGCTCGCCCCATGAGACGCCCAGAGCAACAACACCTCATTTCTCTCATCCTAGAAACAAAATAATGGATTGGTCGGTGATGTCAACTAATTGGTTTTCAGCGCAATCTCGTCTAACATCATTTTAAAATGATGTTCGCCAAACTTCCAATGCCGACTACGATACTAAACACCTGATCATTATTAATTAGTGTAGTATTAGCGACTGCATCGTTATATAGGTCCATTTTCGGCGGAAGATCTGCATCTATAAAAATAATGATGGGATGGTTACACTTGTAAGAAGTGACAGAACATACCTCTTCCGATCGAAGCCTATTTTGACTGGGTCGACAAGTTGACTCTCCACCTCCCCAAAAAAAATTGCCAGAATGATTCTAGTTATGTGAACCTCGTTCACCCGGATAGGTCCTTTGGATGGCTCCTCGACTGGAGTCTTTCCCTGTTTCTGGTTATTTTCTCCGACAACAACAAATGCATTTAGCTTCCCAGCCTTGATCAACTCCTCTACGAACTTTCGAAGATGGTGACACTTCTCTGTCTCGTGTCCATGCTCACAATGGTAATCGTAATATTTGTTCAGATTCTTGAGGGTATGTCTGAGTTTCATCAGAGGAGCTTTTCTAAAGTACTTCTTATTTTGAATGGCATCAACCAACTTTGCCATTAAAACATTCAGTGGAGTGAAGCACTGCATCTTCCGATAAAAATGCATCTGCTCGTTGTTCTGAGTTGGTCACTGGTCTAACTTTCAACTAGTGCCTCAATTTTCTTGGAGCAATTGATTATTGCTATGGTGTGGATGGCCGATGGGCTTTTGGTTATCCTTCATCCACTGCCCTTCATCATGTGTCATCCTCTTCTTTAATTGATTCTCAGATGATTTTGGTTTGACCCCAGAGGGGCTCTTCGCTTCCTCTGCACCAATGTGACTGTTGGTCATCTCCAACAACACAGAAAAAAAATTGTGTTCAAGAAAATTCAAGTCATACTTGAATCGCCCGTCTCTAACCCCTTTTGCTAGAGCAGTTTGGGCAATCAGTGGTTGCAAGTCCTTTGTTTCCAGCATTTCCTTCTGGCATTGAGTGATGTAAGCCTCCAAACTTTCATTCTCTCCTTGATTTATTTGAAGTAGAGCCTGAGAATTTTTCCTTAGCTTCTGCACATAGGCGAAACCATTGAAGAGTCGATTTCTTAAGCGTCATCAAGAAAAGGAGACACTTCATTGTGGCNTGGTCACTAGTCTAACTTTCAACTAGTGCCTCAATTTTCTTGGAGCAATTGATTATTGCTATGGTGTGGATGACCGATGGGCTTTTGTTTATCCTTCATCCACTGCCCTTCATCATGTGTCATCCTCTTCTTTAATTGATTATCAGATGATTTTGGTTTGACCTTAGAGGGGCTCTTCGCTTCCCCTGCACCAATGTGACTGTTGGTCATCTCCAACAACGCAGGAAAAAAATTGTGTTCAAGAAAATTCAAGTCATACTTGAATCGCTCGTCTCTAACCCCTTTTGCTAGAGCAGTTTGGGCAATCAGTGGTTGCAAGTCCTTTGTTTCCAGCATTTCCTTCTGGCATTGAGTGATGTAAGCCTCCAAACTTTCATTCTCTCCTTGATTTATTTGAAGCAGAGCCTGAGACTTTTTCCTTAGCTTCTGCACATAGGCGAAACCATTGAAGAGTCGTTTTCTTAAGTGTCATCAAGAAAAGGAGACACTTCATTGTTTATCTGCAGTACTCTGACCATTTACTTGAAAGAGGCCAAGTGATCAGCTGGGTCACTCTTTCTCTTGCAAGCATTCAAATGAGGAATCCTTAATNATTGTTTATCTGCAGTACTCTGACCATTTACTTGAAAGAGGCCAAGTGATCAGCTGGGTCACTCTTTCTCTTTCAAGGATTCGAATGAGGAATCCTTAACTTTGTTGGTGGTACCTCCTCCATGATCAGTCGAGTGAAAGCATTGTCTGGGGATGGCTGAATTGGCACTTTGACACGTTCTACCTAATGCCTTACCATCACATAGATCCAACACTATCCACTTGCAAGTAATCTCCCTACTCTTGGGTCACTCGATTGCTCACACGTTCACTGTACACTGGTGGATGCTCCAGGAGGACCTCCAGAGGGCGAGTTCCCCGACATCTCACCTCTATAAGCGGCGTCTGATCATTCCTTCGAAAGAGTGCTTCTCGAAGGGCGTCAAAATGAGCCCTCATCTGCCCCCACAACACCTAGAGTTGCTGCTGAATCTCTCAATTCACCACTTCTTTGTGAGCTCCATAAGTGTTGAGTTCCTATGTTGTGATTCTCCTTCGTAATATGCTCTGCTTCTCATTTGTGGTATGTCCATGTTCACCGCATTACCTTTTAGGATGTTTAATCCTAAATCATCTATCGAAATACACGTCCCGATAGTTAGAGCTCAGAAGAGAGAAAAGAGAAACCGAGAGTCAAGAGAGAGTAAGAAGTCTCTTTTATTTATGTCCCGACCTCCTACTTATAGGGGTCTAAAAATACAATTACAAATAGAAGGGAACGGTTATAATAAACATCCAAATAACTAAATTCTATTAAATAAAAATTATATTATAATACAAAGAAATATATTGTCTATCGACCGTCAGATGCCCCAGTTTTAGTTGGTTATGCAGATCAATTGAATCGATTGATCCCATCGAGGAGACCAGCCAACCGATCAAAGAAAAGTGTTTGATTCCAACAAGAGGTCCGTCATCAATGATCTATCAGTCGAAAGCTTCTATCAGTCGAATGATTCTATTGGTATAAAGCTTCTATTGATCCATTTATTGTAAAGTCGATCGACTTCTTGGCTGGTGGATTTCATATTAATTAAGTTACTTATTATTTTACATGGGTATTCAAGAATGTAAGAAAAGCATGGGATATAGCTTAATTAATTATTTTATTAATTATAGTTAGGGTTGTAAACGAGTCATGCTCAGCTCGTGTTCGGCTCGTTTATATTTCGAGCTCAAAAAGTGTGTTCATGTTTGGCTCGTTTGCTTAACGAGTCGAACACAAGCTGTTCACGCACAAAGAGTTCTTTTAACAACCCTAATCATGTAACCATAAGACAATAAGAGTTTGAGCAAGATTTAAAAATTATTATTTATATTAAAACATCATTTGAATCTAATTTAATAATTTTTATTCTATTTTCT
>JXCR01138305.1:19652-155873 GCA_002079205.1 Phalaenopsis hybrid cultivar | reverse complement strand
TGGGGCAGATGGTCTCAGACGTTAACGTCAAATGTTGTCTTTACTCTTTAGCCTCTTTTCCCGTGGTCCTCAATTGAAGGAGGGGAAGGAAAAGAGCTTAGAAATGATCTTTTGTCAAGGCATGGACCCAACTTTACCTCATTTTTTATTTCCTTTTTATCCACTTTAATTAGCTCTACGCCTTCGATCGCATTTTCTCCCTTTCTTCCTCTCCAGGTACTCTACTTTTACTCAATTAGGGTTACAGGTAGGGTTTTGAAGTGGAGGTGGATAGAATATTAACCTTAGGGGCAGTTTGATTCCCTCAACTAAATATAAGGGTTTTAAAATTTTTGATATTGATTTCATGAATCAACTAATTAATTTTACTGTAGCCCGCCCCAATAGCCTGCAACCGATGCCAATAGCTTGCCCGTCACTTCTACTCGTCATTGCCTCTATCATTAAGCACGTTTTATTTTGATTTCATATTCTTTAAATCCAACACAAAATTATGAATTCTTACATTTACATCAAATGAAATAACTACTATTTCAAATACATTACATTTCAGTTGCAATATGATGTGTGTCGGGCGATAGAGTAATGAATTATAGTTTTAGTCTTGCATGAAAACATATCACATATTCAGGTAATTAAAGATGTAGAAGGAAGCACCTTAACTTTTTACATGAAAAGCACTAAAAAAAAGGAGAAAAAATCACGCAACCTAGCCTAATTTAAATAATTCACTATAAATGATGAGTACATAGATCAACTCTTCTCTTGAATTAGAGATGGTGGAATTACAAAGATAATCATCGTAAATGTACAACATTAGTTCTTCAATAATAGTCGTAGTCAGGCTGTAATGGATGTAGTTCTCGATGATAGCAAACTGCATGAGCTATAGTCGATTGCTATGGGGGCAGTAGTTCACTATAGATATTGTAGACAGTGGTTATATCACCAACTTATGTATTGGTCGTAGTTGAAAGTCATGGTAGTAATTGGTCATGTGAGTAAAAGATAGTTGCTTCAGGAGCGTCGGTTACCCAAAGAGGTCATAGTAGGAAGCTGTAGAAGTTGTGAGTCGTGTGGGCCTTTGTTGGTCAAATGGATCATAGTGGTGAGTTGCGAGGACTTCTATAGGCTGCAAGAGGTGAAATTAGAAGTTGCAGGAGCTGTGAATCATGTAGGTCATAGTTGGTCATGTAGGTTGTGGCGGTGAGCTGCGATAACTTCCTTACGTCATAGGAGCCGGAGTTGAGAGCTGCACGAATTGTGGACCTCATAGGTTGTAGTTGTTCACGTAGGTCGTAGAGTACCTCTAAATCATTTATACATCTCCTTATATAATCATAGCTCGAACTACCTTCACAACACTTGCCAAAATAAGCCTTGGCGGAACACGACATAACTACTTCCGAACGCGACATATGTACGCCGCTTTGAGGCGTAGTTACATCGATACCAGTAGAATTATTCTGCCCTCTACGTCGTTCATGTGTTCCTTCGCCCTTTTATCCATAGGACCTTGAGTGGCTACGCCAAAGAGCAGCGTAAATGCGTCAGACTCATTTTTGGTCAATCTTCGTGTTTTGACTCTTTGAAGCGCTCTCAAAACATTTAACCCTCAAAATATGACAAAAGCACCTTTCACAAGCATAAAATTATAATAATAAAGAAACAAAACCTGAAAATTATGCAAAAAATATCACGAATTTGACTCACATGAATACACCAAAACCTTTGACAATACTTCAAACATTTAATTTGTGCTTATTTAGACGTTTATTGGAACACTTTCAATATCATTAGTTTCGTCTTGTCCATGAACTCAATTTAACTATAAACTTATTAATATTGGGGTCCGGTCGATTTTGAATTTAATTTTGAATTATTATTAATTGCTCACAATACATCGAGATTCATGTCTGATTATAAAAATTTCTTCAGGATTCATCATTTATGATGACACTATCTTGTTCGAATCAGATCCATTAAAATAAGGCAGCAGTANCTTCAGGATTCATCATTTATGATGACACTATCTTGTTCGAATCAGA
Organism: Phalaenopsis hybrid cultivar; assembly: GCA_002079205.1. NCBI lineage: Eukaryota > Viridiplantae > Streptophyta > Magnoliopsida > Asparagales > Orchidaceae > Phalaenopsis > Phalaenopsis hybrid cultivar. The sequence continues at coordinate 153,825 of JXCR01138305.1, read as the reverse complement.
TCCATTAAAATAAGGCAGCAGTNGCTCTCAATTGGCCAGCTAAGCTCCCCATTGGCCAATTTCTATAAAATCTACCCCTCACGACCATGGAGGGTGTGGTAAAAAAATTTCACTAAGGCCTTCTAAACTCTTCAGAGAGCTTCCCTGAGGGACCCTTAGCACATTCCAATCCATTTCCCCCTCTCAATTCCACCACAGAAAGCCAATNAGCACATCCCAATCCATTTCCCCCTCTCAATTCCACCACAGAAAGCCAATTTTGAGCTCAAACCCTTGCCCGAAACCAGGACAAAATCCAATCTCAACATACACAGCACCAAACCTCAAATTAATTGCTCTACACCTTCACAAGAGTGAAAGAAGCCAATNTATTTTTTAAAAATAAATTAGGGTTAGGGGTTTTTCAATTCTTCATTCATATGGAATTAATACCTTAACTCCGAATTTTTATATGTTGTAGCATCTGTCTAGGTGAACAATTTGAGCATTTTTTCAAAGACATAAAAGATTTATAGATAGAGATCTTAATTTTCTAAGTTCTTAACAATTTTCTATTCAAATAATTATAGAAAATTGGATATGGGNTATATATATATATATATATATATATATATATATATATATATATATATATATATATATATATATATGATCGATTGGTCAATTGTTAGCTGTAAGTCTCCTCTGGTCTGGGGTTCGATTCTCGCTAGTGTAGGGTGTGCTACTCGAATTATAGGCCCATAGGGATGATCAGGGCTTGTATAATAGACTTCAGTTATTCCTTTGTTGAATATATATATATATATATATATATATANTAATAGACTTCAGTTATTCCTTTGTTGTATATATATATATATATATATATATATATATAAACCATAAGAAAAAAATTTATTTGCCAAGGAGGCATATTCTCTTATATTTACTACATGAAAACTTCATCATATTACAATATTAAATAAAAGTCAACATGCAGACTTCAGTCTTTTGGAGCATAAAATAATTGCAGAATCATGATTTATATGCAAGTATTAATGATAGGTGGAATTTTTAGCGGTCATCACAGTCTAATATACGTATCAGGAGTAAATTTGCCATTATTAGTGGGGTTGCGAGGACTGTAGTGAGCATAAATGGGATGAGTTTATTTAGCATTATCAAAGTGACATGATGAGTGGCGTGAATATAGGAGAAAGCCGCAGAGAAAATATTATATATTTTATAATTATGTGTATTGTATATGTGTTTGTTGTGTGAATATTCTCAAACTGTCAGCTCTAAATATATGATGGATTTTGAGGCTAATGAGATATTGTGGGATTATAGAGTAACAATTCTAATTGTTTAGACTAACATATAATGCAAAATGATTTCATCTTAGTATCTCTTCATGCATTAAATACAGTAAACAGATGGATTAAAAGTGATTTTGCCATGTTAAGATTGTTGATAGATGAAACAATTAGTAAATGATAGGATGTATTTCCCATTGATGATGGTTAATCATTGTGTGACAGTAAATTGTGTTTTTAGAGAGAAAGAGATTATGACCATAGCTTCAAGTAAATTATGATTCACACAAAACAAAAAAATTAAAGTTGTATAGATGAGACATGCAACTTCTACAAGTTATGGCTCAATTCTTAATCATTATATAACTAACACTTAAACTTTAATTTTTGCATACAAACCACACAATTCTTATGTATTACATTACATACAACCAAAACTTCAGTTTTTACATACATTCAACTCAATTCATATGTATTACATATCTAATACCTAAACTTCATTTTCTACATCTTATGTATTACAGATCTAACACCCAAATTTCATTTTTTTCATACAAACCACACAAGTTTTATGTATTACATATCTAACACCTAAACTTCAATTTTACATATAAATCACATAATTCTTATGTATTACATATCTAACACCGAATTTCATTTCTTACATAAAAATAGATCCTAAATCAAGGGAATAATGAAGGGAAAGACCAAAAAAAGAAGAGAACATTACCTAAGGTTGAAGAGAAAGTGTGCTCGTCAGAACCGTGATTTTGCTTGTACAAATCCCCCTGACACTCCAGATGTTCGGTAGAGAAGAAACGTCGTTGGAGCTCTTAACGCAATCTAATAGACAAAGAAGGAAAGTGTAATTGACGATTAGAATTTTATGGCATCTATATCGGATTTGCGCTGACATTTCTTGACTCAAATTATTTAGTGTCAGCTACACCATCAAATTATTTAGTGTCAACGTTATGCTCAGTACAAACTATTCGTGTCGACACTTCAGCGACTCAACACTTTTCATCAACATAATGTGGCATAAATTCCGCCCTTAATATGTTTTGATGTAAAATAGGCACAAATCTGACGCTAAAGTCTGCATTAAAAATTTTGTTGTAGTGATACTTATTTTCTTTTTTATTTTCTTCTTCTAACGTATGGCTGGCATTATCAACTATTTCTCTTGATTACTTCCCTTTCCATTAATGATCCTTGATAACGCCTATGTCAATCTAAGTCAATGCCTCATACAACATACAATCTCCTTAAGATTTAATATTGCGTTCGTCATTCACCTCTTTCGAGAACCGGTCACACCATCTTGGTTGACCAGTGCTACTCAATCAAAGAGGTGATTACTCCATTATTTTGCTTGTGACAAATTGTTTGGTCAAGTTGATTATACCAAATAGCAGTCATGCCAATTCAACAGCCCGGCTAACTCGTTTCTGAATCTACTTTAAGAGTTTTTATCATACAATGCTCTATCATGCAATCACAATTTCGAATGATATTTTCTATTCTCGCAATAAAATCAGAGTATTTGAAGAGCAAATTTTCAAACATAATTGCATTACTCTATCTTTTTATTTGCNTCGAATTATATTTTCTATTCTCACAATAAAATCAGAATATTTGAAGAGCAAATTTTCAAACATAATTGCATTCATCCATCTTTTTATTTGGTCTGATTCTTTATTTTTCATTTTGCATCAAAAAGCCTCTCTCTCTCTCTCTCTCTCTCTCTCTCTCTACCTGAACGACTTCATTAATTCACAAGAAGAAGCGAGCACAAGAAAATCTGAGAAAGCAAGATGGCTCCTTTAGCCAGTACTCCTCGTGATTCCCTTGTTGGGGGACAATGCTGTCCCCTTTGTCCCGATTCCAAGTGCTAAATATTCCTTTTCTCGAGGCTGCCTGCTCTTCCTACTTGCCTTGCCAATGTTCTACGCAGCACTTAGCCTTCAAATCCATCGCATTTATTCGGCAGACCATGCATCCATTCCTATACTTATTATATACATTGGGATTTTAAGCACCACACCTTGCCACCACAAACAGGGGAAAGTCTTCTTCATACATGGTCCTTAAACATTAGCTGCTTGCTTGGGAAGAACAACTATCTGTTTCTCTCTCACTCCTTAATCTATTCAAATTTATAATCTCGCCCTCTTTCAACGCAACAAGGAAGGATTTAAATTGGAATGTAGGTCATAACCTCAACAATGAATATGAATCATCTGCTAACTGCCGACATCTGACCATGAATTCTATTTTGAATCACTGTCAATATCATTAATAACTTTTCCATTTTTTAATGGAAAATTAAGTTCTGAACCGTTAAAAATAAATGAATTTATTAAATAGGATTGTTATGGTTACTCGCTAGATGACTTTAAAATTACTAACTTATATGTATTACTTAAACAAATATGAAATATAAAAATTACAACATTTTCCCACGTAAGCCAATTAACTAATAAGTTACTAGCTAGATAACTGTTAGTATTACTATATTAAATTTTTAATCTTTAGGTTTCAATTTTTTATGTGGAAATATTTCCAATATTTATATTATGCAACTCGGTAATTAAAAGCATAATCTTCTCAAAATTTATGAAATAAATTAAATTTAATGTCCAGATAGCATATATTTAAGCTTTTAAACCTTTAATTAGTTTATAACCTAGAAGGTTGGATGCAGGCCATCAATCAAAAAATGCACAAAATGTATTATAAGTTGAATACATGTAATCATAATAGAAATAAACTTTGTAAGAACTAGGAGGCTTAAGAAAATAATAATTTTGACTTGTCTTGTCATGAAAAAATTGTCTTTTGTGTGTTGATGTATATTTCTAGGAATTGTATTGTATTTTAAACAGTGAGCTCTGATACATCATTTTTTTCATTTTGTCATGTGAAAATGAATTATATGGAGACCATGCATGCATGAGCTTGCCGTGTAAGCATATAAAGCATTATATTAATGAAAGGAAAATGTTCCTTCTTCTTCTATTTCATTTCATGTTACTTGAAAAATAATTATTGCCACATTCGGATAAAATGGCGTAGGGATCAATAATCGCTAATATCAAATTGGAGTCACAAATACAACTGGTCGGTTTTTATAAATGGTGTCAATGTTCAAGGATGTCGTTTTTTTGGTCATCTTTTCAATATTGAAAATGTAAGTATCAGCAAAGTCAAGATGGTTGGTTTCCAGTAGATTTCAGCAACAGGGATTTCTAGAAAATTAATAAGAATAAAATAAAAATATCAAAATCACACGCTCTTAAAGCTCAATCATGTCACTACGATTTATGACATGTATACAATTCTTTAATAATCCAGAAAACATTTCATTTCAAATTATATTAGACCATGTTGCTTCAAAATCACATCATGTAAGCAATTTTGTGGAATAAAATTCCACCAAAATATCCATGACTATATTCAGGATAGTAGAGTTAGAGATAAGCATCATAATCTCATACAAAATTTAATACAAATATCAAAGTAAGAGTTTTATAAAAGGCACAAGAATTTTTATGTATAAAACTCAANTATATATATATATATATATATATATATATATATATATATATATATATATATATAATCAATTGGTTGACCATCTGCTTGTTAGTTGTAAGTCCCCTCTAGTCTGGGGTTCGATTCCCGCGAGTGTAAGGTTTGATACTCGAATTATAGGCCCATAGGGATGATTGGGGCTCGTATCATAGCCTTCAGTTATTTCTTTGTTGAATATATGTATATATATATAATATCTCTGCAAGAACAAAATAAATAAATAAATAAGTAAAATAATTTTCCTTGTTGTTACTAATTACAATATTTTATCTACGTGATGATAATCACTTTAATCATTTTGAACTTAAAATGCAAGCAAACAAAATTATATATATATATATATATATATATATATATAAACCATAAGAAAAAAAATTATTTGCCAAGGAGGCATATTCTCTTATATTTACTACAATAAAACTTCATCATATTACAATATTAAATAAACGTCAACATGCAGACTTCAGTATTTTGGAGCATAAAATAATTGCAGAATCATGATTGATATGCAAGTATTAATAATAGATGGAATTTTTAGCGGTTATCACAGTCTAATATACGTAACAGGAGTAAATTTGCCATTATTAGTGGGGTTGCGAGGACTGTAGTGAGCGTAAATGGGATGAGTTTATTTAGCATTATCAAAGTGACATGATGAGTGGTGTGAATNACGTAACAGGAGTAAATTTGCCATTATTAGTGGGGTTGCGAGGACTGTAGTGAGCATAAATGGGATGAGTTTGTTTAGCATTATCAAAGTGACATGATGAGTGGTGTGAATATAGGAGAAAGACGCAGAGAAAATATTATATATTTTATAATTATGTGTATTGTATATGTGTTTGTTGTGTGAATATTCTCAAACTGTCAGCTCTAAATATATGATGGATTTTGAGGCTAATGAGATATTGTGGGATTATAGAGTAATAATTCTAATTGTTTAGACTAACATATAATGCAAAATGATTTCATTTTAGTATCTCTTCATGCATTAAATACAGTAATCTTTTACAGATGGATTAAAAGTGATTTTGCCATGTTAAGATTGTTGAAAGATGAAACAATTAGTAAATGATAGGATGTATTTCCCATTGATGATGGTTAATCATTGTGTGACAGTAAATTGTGTTTTTAGAGAGAGAGAGATTATGACCGTAGCTTCAAGTAAATTATGATTCACACAAAACAAAAAAAATTAAAGTTGTATTGATGAGACATGCAACTTCCTCAAGTTAGTACTCAATTCTTAATCATTATATTACTAACACTTCAACTTTAATTTTTGCATACAAACCGTACAATTCTTATGTATTACGTACCTACAACCAAAACTTCAGTTTTTACATACATTCAACTCAATTCATATGTACTACATATCTAATACCTAAACTTCATTTTCTACATACATTCTACTTAATTCTTACCTATTACAGATCTAACACCCAAGCTTCAATTTTTTCACACAAATCGCACAACTTACTTAATTCTTACCTATTACAGAGCTAACACCCAAGCTTCAATTTTTTTCATACAAATCACACAACTCTTATGTATTACATATCTAACACCTAAACTTCAATTTTACATACAAATCACATAATTCTTATGTATTACATATCTAGCACCGAAGTTCATTATTTACATAAAAATAGATCCTAAATCAAGGGAATAACGAAGGGAAAGACCAAAAAGAGGAGAAGAGAACAATACCTGAGGTTGGAGAGAAAAGTACTCGCCAGAATCGTGATTTAACACAAATGCCCCAGACACATCGGACGTTCGGTGGAGAAGAAACATCGTCGGAGCGAGCTCCTAACGCAATGGAACATAGAAAGAAGGAAGGTGTAAATGAGGCTCGGCCACGTCGATTTAGAATTTTAGGTCATTTGCATCAGATTTTATCTGACATTTCTTGACTCAAATTATTTAGCGTTGGCAATACCGTCTAAACAATTAATGCTATGTTTTATTCGTGCCGACACTTTGGTGACTCAACATTGTTGTCGACATAATGTGACGTAAATCCTGCCCTTAATCTGTGTTGATGTAAAACAAACACAAATCCGATACTAAAGTCCCAATAAAAAATTTTTAGACGCAAATTATCAACTTTATGTAGTGATTTTGGTTATCTTCTTTTATGGTATAGAGAGCTATAATATTCATATATGGCTGGCAATCCCCTTTCTATTAATCATCCTTCATAACGCCTATTTCAATCTAGTCAGTGCCTCAGACAGCATGCAATCTCCTTAAGATTTAATATTATGTTCGTCGTTCACCTATTTTCACCTCTTTCGAGAACTGGTCACACCATCTTGGTTGACCAGTGCTACTCAATTAAAGAGGTGAATACTCCGTCATTTTGCTTGTGACAAATTGTTTGGTCAAGTTGATTATACCAAATAGCGGTCATGCCAATTCAACAGCCCGGCTAACTCTTTCCTGAATCCACTTTAAGAGCTTTTATCATACAATGATCTATCATGCAATTACAACTTCGAATGATATTTTCTATTCTCACAATAAAATCAGAATATTTGAAGAGCAAATTTTCAAACATAATTGCATTAATCCATCTTTTTATTTGCTCTGATTCTTTATTTTTCGTTTTGCATCAAAAAGCCTCTCTCACTCTCTCTCTCTCTCTCTCTCTCTCTCTCTCTCTCTCTCTACCTCTACCTGAACGACTTCATTAATTCACAAGAAGAAGCGAGCACAAGAAAATCTGAGAAAGCAAGATGGCTCCTTTAGCCAGTACTCCTCGTGATTCCCTTGTTGGGGGACAATGCTGTCCCCTTTGTCCCGATTCCAAGTGCTAAATATTCCTTTTCTCGAGGCTGCCTGCTCTTCCTACTTGCCTTGCCAATGTTCTACGCAGCACTTAGCCTTCAAATCCATCGCATTTATTCGGCAGACCATGCATCCATTGCTATACTTATTATATTCATTGGGATTTTAAGCACCACACCTTGCCACCAGAAACAGGGGAAAGTCTTCTTCATGCATGGTCCTTAAACATTAGCTGCTTGCTTGGGAAGAACAACAATCTGTTTCTCTATCTCCCCTTAATCTATTCAAATTTATATTCTCGCCCTCTTTCAACGCAACAAGGAAGGATTTAAATTGGAATGTAGGTCATAACCTCAACAATGAATATGAATCATCTGCTAACTGCCGACATCTGACCATGAATTCTATTTTGAATCACTGTCAATATCATTAATAACTTTTCCATTTTTTAATGGAAAATTAAGTTCTGAACCGTTAAAAAATAAATGAATTAATTGAATAGGATTGTTATGGTTACTAGCTAGATGACTTTAAAATTACTCACTTATATGTATTATTAAGCAAATATGAAATATAAAAATTACAACTTTTTCCCACGTAAGCCAATTAACTAATACGTTACTAGCTAGATAACTGTTAGTATAACTATATTAAATTTTTAATCTTTAGGTTTCAATTTCTTATGTGGGAATATTTCCTATATTTATATTATGCAACGCGGTAATTAAAAGCATAATCTTCTCAAAATTTATCAAATAAATTAATTTTAATGTTCAGATAGCATATATTTAAGCTTTTAAACCTTTAATTAGTTTATAACCTAGAAGGTTGGATGCAGGCCATCAATCATAAAGTGCACAAAATGTATTATAAGCTGAATACATGTAATCATAATAGTATTAAACTTTGTTAGAACTAGGAGGCTTAAGAAGTGACTTGTCTTGTCATGAAAAAATTGTCTTTTCTGTGTTGATGTATATTTCTAGGAATGGTATTGTATTTTGGACAGTGAGCTCTGATACATCGTTTTTTTTCATTTTTCATGTGAAAATGAATTATATGGAGACCATGCATGCATGAGCTGACCGTGTAAGCAAATAAAGCATTATATTATCAGTAAGTTTACTAACTAGCAAAGCTGCACGTTAATTAGTTAACTTTAATGAAAGGAAATGTTCCTTCTTCTTCTATTTCATTTCATGTTGCTTGAAAAATAATTATACCCACATTTGGATAAAATGGCGTNCATATATTTAAGCTTTTAAACCTTTAATTAGTTTATAACCTAGAAGGTTGGATGCAGGCCATCAATCATAAAACGCAGAAAATGTATTATAAGCTGATTACATGTAATCATAATAGTAAGAAACTTAGTAAGAATTAGGAGGCTTAAGAAAATAATAATTTTGACTTCTCTGTCTTTTGTGTGTTGATGTATATTTCTAGGAATTGTATTGTATTTTGGACAGTGAGCTCTGAAACATCATTTTTTTTCATTTTTCATGTGAAAATGAATTATATGGAGACCATGCATGCATGAGCTGACCGTGTAAGCAAATAAAGCATTATATTATCAGTAAGTTTACTAACTAGCAAAGCTGCACGTTAATTAGTTAACTTTAATGAAAGGAAATGTTCCTTCTTCTTCTATTTCATTTCATGTTACTTGAAAAATAATTACACCCACATTTGGATAAAATGGCGCNTGGTAGGTGGCGGTGTCACATTACAAAATTGCCCTTTTACCTTAGTTCATTAATTGGTGGTCAAAATAACAAAAACCTTTATTCCATTAAGTGGGGTTGGCTACATGTATCTTTTTTCTCCATTGCATCTGTTGTGAATATGAAAACCGGTCCATATATCAGCATTAACATAGCTTTGTCCCTCTAAGAATAACACCATCAGTCGATATATCAACATTGACATAACCTTGTACCTCCAAGTCATCTTGAGAAGCTCAGTCAATATATCGAGTACAACTTCAGCTTCTCAAGAGTAACACCATCAGTCGATATATCGACATCAATATAGCTTTGTACCTTCAAGTCTTCTCTGATACCAGTTGTTGTGAAAAAATGACGGCAATAAAGCGAAAAACCGTATCGAGGAAAACACACAACAAAAAAGCATGGTGGAAACACAAGGATTACATGGTTCAGCAAATTTTCTACATCCATGGAGCTGCAGAGGATCTTATTAGCTTGAGGAATAACATTCGTCAATCACCTCGACGACAAGAAAGTACTCTCTCTCCTCTCCTCCTCTTCTTCTCTCTCTATCTGAGATCTTCAAACCCAAGCACACCAGAAGAACCTGGAAAGCTTCCAATGTCGTAGAGGAAGCCTGAGAAATCAAATCCCGAGAGAGATTACAAGGGGAGCTAGCATGCCTATTTATTAATTTCATCATGTCATTAGGCCTATTAAGGAATTAACCAAATAATTAATGAAACTCATTAATTATTTCATTTTCTCATGTTTGACAGCAAATTGGATTTGATACTCAAAATTAATTGTTAAATTAATTGCTCTTATCTCATTTTATGATTTGCTACAGAAGAGAATGAAATAATTAATGAGTTTCATTAATTATTTTATTAATTCCTTAATAGGCGTAATGACATTATGGAATTAATAAATAGGTATGTTAGCTCACCTTATAATCTCTCGGGATTTGATTTCCCAAGCTTCCTCTTCGACATTTGTAGCTTTCCGAATTCTTCTGATTTGTTTCGGCTTGAAGCTCTCGGGTAAAGAAAAAGAAGGAGAGGAGAAGACAAAGAAAGGGGGGAGAGATATATATATATTGTTCTTTCTTGTAATCGTCGAGGCGATCGATGATTGTAATTCTCAAGGTGATAAAATATTCTGCAGCTCCGCGGACGTAAGTAATTTGTCGAACCACACAAATCTGTGTGTTGCCGCTGTGTTTTCTGTTTTGTAATTTTTCTCGATCCAATTATTTGTTTTATTGCCATCGTTTTTCATAACAACTAGTATCAAAGCTAAGGTTCAGATCTAAGGAAAAGCGATGACTGGAGATGATGTGATGACATCAGGGATCGTGATGTTTAATGACACAAATTTTAGTTAATGAATGATGAAGGTAGAAGACTACCTCTATGGTAAGAAACTTCATCTTCCGTTACGGCGAAAGCGACCGAAAAAGATGGATTCCCTGTCAGGAAATCAGACTTGGGAGCTGACAGAACTTTCACCAAGGAAGAAAGCATTGCACAACAAGTGTGTGTGTACCATGTGAAAACTGCGTTTGATGGTAGTAAGAGGTACAAGGCTAGACGTGTTGAAAAAAGCTTTCAGTAGAGGCATGATACTGCCCATGCAGTGGGAGTTGTAAGCAGCAACATGAGTAACCCAGGAAAGAGCTTGGAGGTATAAAGCGATGTTGACGATGATATGTCAACTAAGGGTGTTACTCTTAAGAATCTGAAGTTGTGCTCGACTTTAACTGGTCTTCTGATATGAAAACAGGAGCTCTGAGTTGCAGAGGTGGAGAATATCACGTTTGAAGAAAAGAGTGACGGAGCTAATGAATGATGCCGCTAGTGTATCAGTCACCAAATGTGAGATTTGTTGTGAATATGAAATCAGTTCACTGTTCAAATTGACATTTTCTCATGTTTGACAGTAAATTGGATTTAATACTCGAAATTAATTACTCTTAATTCCTTTTATGATTTGCTGCATAAGAGAAAAAGAAATAATTAATGAGTTTTATTAATTATTTGATTAATTCCTTAATAGGCCGAATGACATGATAGAATTAATAAATAGGCATGCTAGCTCCCCTTGTAATCTCTCTCGGGATTTGATTTCACAGGCATTTTCTTCGGCATTGGTAGCTTTCCGGGTTTTTCTTCTGGTGTACTTCGGTTTTGAAGCTCCCGGGTAGAGAGAGAGAAGAGAGGGGATGACAAAGAAAGGAGGGGAGAGAGAGAGAGAGAGTTCTTTCTTGTAATATTCAAGGCGATCGATGGGTATAATCCTCAAGGTATAAAATCCTCTGCAGCTTCGTGGACGTAGGTAATTTGTCGAAACACGCAAATCTGTGTGTTTCCGCTGTGTTTTCTATATTGTGATTTTTCTCGATCTAGTTTTTCGCTTTATTGCCGTCGTTTTTCACAATAGCATCCAATCTAGTGTCATACTGTCATTTAATTCTAATAAATTAAGTTCACTTTTTATACAATATGCCCAAGTTTTCCTAAGTCTACCTCTGTCTTTTTTAACATAAGTCAAATAAAAAATATCTACCCTCCTAATCAGATCATCAAATAATCGATCTTTAATGTCACCAAACCATCTAAGACGATTCTCTCTCCTTTTGTCCGTCACTAGAGCTACACCAGCCCTATCATAGATATACTCATTTCACATTTTGTCTTTAAACATAAATCTACTCATCAGCCTAATCATTCTAACCTTGGCAACACAACTTAGTTTTATACTTCTATTTTAAAGGCCAACATTCAACGCCATAGAGCATTGCAGGTCTCACTACCGTCTTATAAAATTTTCCTTCCATTCTAAGTGGTACTCAAAAATTTGGTTACTCAGCATGCAAAATTCATCATCACCTCATTTACATATCAAACTTTTGCAAAATCATCTCATCGGTTGACTTGTAACTGAACTAAGTATATATTTCTCTTAATACAGTTTTACACAAAATGAAGCAATGTTCCCTCGTCCTCAGCATAGGCTAAAAGTTTCGTGGGCTTGATCTATGTTATATGGAGGTGGCAATAAGGCATCATCAATATCTGCAAACTGGTCGCAGCTGGATGGAGGACCATTCACAAGTGTTGAATCTAAGACATGGTCAGGAAAGTTGACCAATGTTTCTTCCAGAAAAGACTTCACAGACTGCACAAGCAAAATAAACTTCATCTTAGTGTCACATTCCGTCGTCTTCAAGAATAATTGGCAAGCTAACCATGAGAAAAAAGAGATTATCACTTTATTTGAGATTTCAAAAAGTTATAATTGTGCTATCGAGCTCCTAACAAGTACCAACCGTGCCCGGATTGAAGAAACGAAACATGAATACTAGCATTTTCTGTTTGGATTATTTAATATAAATCATCTATTTTAGAGACATATTTGTTTACACTCATTTGTACTTTATTTCTATAATGTTATATTTTATTTTTATTTTTAACTGATGTTTTATGAATTATAAATCTAGCAAAATCCTTTTGAATTCCCTAAGCCTTTTAAAAAATTATTAATGAAGAAAATGATTAATTTGAGGCGCATATTTTTATCATATAAGCTTTTTATGCACTTAATATTCTTTCTTGTTTGTATAATCAAGAAAATGTCCAACATTGAGACTTAGTTTTCTTTTTCTATAAGGATTTAATGTATATGTCATCATAGATGATAATGTTTTTGATGGTGATTTGATGAATCATCTTTTAGGGTTCATGATATCACCACATTATCTAACTTATTTAGTATCAGATTAAGCCAAATTCAAAAACTCATGCATGCACGACTTCATTTTATTATCATTAACATTATCATGCCGAATTCAAAAACAGAAATAGGCTTTTTAAAGGCCCTAAAGAAAAATTAATGAACTTATAGCACAAGATGTGAAGAAAAGTTAAGGAGGGGAGTTTTTTACGTACATTGCAATGCCTTAATGCAGCATCAGCCGAGCGTTTCCACTGGCTATTACCAGGTTCCGAATGAAACAGGTTTAGAAGAGGCTTTCAGAAAATAAGACAAATAATGTTAAGGGACAAATGTTAGGCATTAAAAAAAAGCAATAATAAAAAAGAAAGACATGGTTGTGAACTAAATTGTCATCAATTTGTAAATAATTGAAGGTTTCCACTTGAGAAAACCACTACAATGATGCTGCACAACACGGGACTAGGTTTCCAAACATTAACTAATATGATGAGTCATATGCTTTTAAGTAAAGAAAAAATAGAGCATACAATCACAAGATACAAAAAATAAATAAATTGATTTTTTTTCTTTAAAAACTAGAAGTTCTTAAGAATAGTTGATAATGAAAAGATCATTAAAATCTGGGAAAATCAGCAAGATTGAAAGAAAGAAAATCAACAAGCAAATAAATTAATTTGCACAAAATTTGATTTTCACTAAGGGGGCATTTGGCTGCAAGGAGGATTTAAGTTAAATTGGATTTAGTAAATCCCGTAAATTCGGATTTATTAAATCTAAGATAATGTTTGGTTCACTAAGATTAAATCAAATTAAATTCATTTGAGGTGTTTAGCATAAATCTATTTCACATATTTTTTTTCGCTGCGCTAAATCCGTTAAATCCAACAAATAAGTGGATTTAGTAAATCAGGATTTAATAAACAGAATTAGCAATAATTAGATTTAACTTAACAACGGATTTATCTAACCTACTTATTGTGTTTAGCTGGATTTAAGTTAAATCTAACTTAAATCCTCTTAAAAGTATCATATCAAACACCTCCTAAATCATTTTTATTAAAAGTAATAGCATTATGTTATGTGCGTGGAGCCGAAGCATCCTAAGCAGCAGGTCATTGGCGCTCAAGCGCCCAATAAGTGCTCCTCACAGAAGAGTCGATGCCCCTGCCCCGGCCTTTGACGTATATGCGCCCACTTTTAGTGGGCTTTGACAGGGAAGGTGACGCTTATGCACCCCCTTTGGGCGAATAGACGCTCAATACTAGGTGTCGATACAGAGAGATCGACGCCTATGCGTCAAGTCCGGGCGAATAGGCATCAAGAGCAATTATATGACGGGATATTTTTTTATATCGATTTCAAATGGCATAAACATTAGGGCTTAGGGGTTTCTTCCTTGGGCATTCCTCGACCAGCATCCCGGTGAAGCTGAGAAGTGTCAAAAAGGTGGATTTCAGTGATTCAACATGATTTTTGCATCAGATTTGAGAGAGAAGATTGTAGAGCGAGTCATGTAAGTTTCTTTGTGTAGAGAAGACACTGGTGTGAGTTCATTGTTAAAACTTTCTAAATTTTATAGCAAAATTTTTTATGGTGTAGCTCCGTTGTTTTTTCCCGTTCTCGGGTTTTTCCACGTAAAATTCTCATGAGCATTTTTAATTGCTTTGATTGAACTTCCAATTTCATTTTTTGTTTTGGTTTTCTCGAATTGGTGTGATCGTGTTATTCCGTAGTGTGGTTTAGTTTTTAATTGATCTTAAGCCCCAATAAAGTTGGGACATATTCTTTCGAATTTCCTATCAAACTGGTATCAGAGCGCAGTTCGATTCGAGTGGGAACAATAAACAAAGAAGCAAGATTTAAAGTGGAGAAGTTTAATGGGACGAACTTCGGTTTCTGGAAGATGTAGGTGGAAAAATTTATTGTATAAAAAAAATTATATTTATCACTACAAGGAATCACAAGGAAGTCTGAGTCTATACCTATGAAGGAATGGGAAGTGTTGGAACGAACGACATTAGGTTTGAACCGGTCGTCACTTTCCTCATCTGTTGCGTTCAACATTAAGAATGAGAACTACGGTGAATCTAATGATGACACTGGCCAAGATGTAAAAAAAATCTTCTGCTTCCAATAAGATTTTTTTACGAGGAAATTATTCAACATGAAAATGGTGGAAGACAGGTCAATGGCAGAGCATCTCAGTAAGTTCAACGGTGTGACAAGCCAGTAGTGTTCTATGTGGATCAAGTTTGATGATGAGATCAGAGCACTGGTGATACTATCTTCATTGTCAGACATCTAGGATGGTTTGGTACGACGATAAGTAATTCTTCAGGGACTTCGAAGTTAAACTTCGATGATATTGTGGGTGTAATGCTAAACAAAGAAGTTCGCACATTTTAAATATAGGTTTTGTGTGATAGGAAATAATGTCAAATTCCACACATCAATCTGTCATTCTTTGAAAAAAAAAAAAAAATCCAAATTTAACAACTTTCAAAATCTCCCGTGAAAAGTAATCTACGCTAAATTAAATCTGAAATCATGTTAACGAAGCAAATTAATCCAAAGCTAGAAAACAAAATACAAAATTTCACAACAAATATAACACTTCTCGACCAACATCACTGGCATGTCTTCAAAACAAAAATAAAAAATAAAAACTAAAATATGATTGATATACTGCTTTCAACATAAAAAAATAAAAATACTTCCACCAAATCTACTAGTTTGTACAAATTTAACTTTGATTAATTTAGCAGTCAATGCTCAATAAACAAATCTCCTTCCTCATAGATTAATCTAAGAAATATGATAATTAAGTTTTCCTTGTTAATGAATATAAAATCCACTATTAACAATGGCATAATATTGTCATCCAGAATAGTTTTAGAAATAAAGATGCAACTATATGGAAGAAAATTAATGTGGATTCATAAGGAAGAGGTCCAAATTGTAGAATCCAGGGAAAAATTTGAGGATATACCGAAATTGTTTGAAAATTTTAATTTGAAAAAATTAGTCTCAGTGTGATGTATAATTTTAAATGGCTTTGCGTTAATTGCATTCAACCTGTTAAAAGTTCTAGATGGAAGCTGATCTTGGGTGCCTCGTCCACCAGCTAGCTCAGAGCTGGTTCACTGCCTAACCTATTCTATCTGATTTGCCCTCTTGGGTAGGTCGACTGGTTTTTAAGGGTTAATGGGGTCATTAGTTCTTTCCTTTTATATTTGAATTAAATTTAAGGTTTTTATACGGCATATATGTGTGCGTGTGTTATACAGTATTTAACTGGTTTAGCTAGATATAGAATTTGGTTCAAGAAATTTTAATATCCACTCAGGTTTCTCTCATTTATGAGTGTTATGTCATTGCTCGTGTTGGATCCTTCCCAACATCCCCACCTTAGACTCTCAAACTACACCAACAGTCACTATTCTCCGTTGCTCACTATTTCCAGTCAAACCCAGGTTATAATCAACCCTTTTCATTCACAAGTACCCATAGATTCTAATCTTACCAAAACGCCATCTTCGTGAAACCATAGATCAGTGCCATTTTTCTCTTCGTAGAACCAAATTTTATATACCAAACCTTAAATCCTCCAATCAAACTCCTTCATCCCTCCACCAAGTCCCTCAAAATCCAAAAACCATCCTTTTTCCCTTTTTGAACCCAAGATTGAAGGAAAATCCACCATACCATTAAGGAGAATCCCGTAAAAATGTGTTCAGGAGCTTCATGGAGGACATGCAACAAAAAAAATTATCGAATTACAACGGTCATGACTCGGCCTAATAGCTTCGAATTAACCAAATCAAGAACAACGATCGGACGATATTAATATTCAAACAACTATTCACAGAGTTAGAGAATCTTTCAAAATATAAAAAAGCTACTAAGAATACCACAATTACACATGAATAAATTTAAATCATCCAACCATAACAAAAATAATTTGTAATTAAAATCTCAATCTACACAATAGTATATCACTATCCAAAAGAGACGATACAAAAAGAAACTATAAACTCATCAGAACATAATATTTATCCACTGTAGACCTTTTGTAAAACAAGTTTTTTCTACCAGACATATCAACCTAATGTTTTTCTTTTCCTGAAAAAAATATTAATTGCAACAGTAATTTTGACTTAGTAAGCAATTATAATATTTATATGGATTAAATTATTATGTCAATGCTATGCATGAATGACCAAGAAAATGCAATTTATTTTTTTATTAAACTTTAATCTTTCATGTTAAATTTATCTCTTTCCATTTCACTTTAAGTATTTACTATTTTAACCTCTATAAGAGTCATAACAAGATTATCGTCATACTCAAAGGCATCCTAAAAAAAGATACCGTTGGTATCCTAAAAAATGTATTTGAATGTACCCTAAAGAATGTTCATGAATGTACCATCAAATTGCACCTGAAGTTGCATCTTTACCATTACCTTTAACGTGCATGCATGCATCGCATCTCCTGCCAATACCATCTGAGGTAATGTTGTATGATTTAAAATTTTATATTTTATTTTATATGAATTTAAAATAATTTGAAATGCAAATTCATATATCTATTATTATCCTCCCATTTACGATATCATTTCAGACTTTCAAAATACAAGACAAGAATAAAATACTTATTTTAAACAATTTAATAAAGCAACTATTCATTTTAAAAAATATTAATTTAATGCATAAAAGAAAATAATCACTCACATATGTCTTAAAAGATCTTTCAAATATTTATTTCTCCCCTAACTTCTTTGGGCGACCACTTATATTAAATGAATGTGCATACAATTAGATAAGAATCATATTCTTAAAAGAAATGACTAAAATATGGCTAAATTTTAAAAAATATATATTTTTTGAATCAATTACTCCTTTTAGTTTTACCCATAAATTTTTATTTGCCTAATGTTATTAAAACGAGAGTATAAATAAAAACATAAATTACCTCCACTTATCTCTTTCCTGCACCTTACAAAATCCACGATCCAAAATACTTAGCCTTTTGAATCTAACTTCTTTAATCCCTTATTGAAATCATAATATTACCATTATATAAATACACACACATTAACTTCATTAGTTAATTTAATGAAAATCTAATGTACCCTAAAATCTTTCGGCTGCCCAACAATCTTCATTTTCCCTTGCATAAGAAGTTCGTGTTACTCCTCCATTGAAATTTGGGATTTAAATAACTTTGATCATGATTCAAATGCATTTACGATTGACATTAAATGAATAATCTTAAATATATATAAAATATAATTATTGAATTATAATCTAAACTATTTTACCTTATATTCTGTTCAATTGTCCTAACCCACATGAAAGCTCCCCTAAAATTTTTCGACTGCCCAATAATCTTCATTTTCCCTTGCATAGAAAGTTCGTGTTACTCCTCCATTCAAATTCGGGATTTAAATAACTTTGATCATGATTCAAACGCATTTATGATTAACATTAAATGAATAATCTTAAATATATAAAAAATATGATTATTAAATTATAATCTAAACTATTTTACCTTATATGTTGTTCAACAGTTCTAACCCACACGAAAGCTCCCCTTCTCTCGACGGATCTGAATATCTCCTTCCTGCCTTCGGTCTATACTTGACCCAGAGGAATTCCTCTTCTCGCATGAGAGATGACTCCCTTCTCCTTCTTCTTCTCCTTCGCACCAACAACTCCATTGCTCTCGCAACACCCACACATGAAGTCTTTGACTCTGTCGCTTCCTTCACACCTCACCGCACGCACTGGCCTTTTCCTCTATTGGCTTCTTCTTCTTCGGTCTTCATTTTTTCCTCCGCAAGAGCCCAGTTTCGTAACCTCCTGGAGTAGGGCTCAGCCTCCTCTTCGCCTACACGAAGTCTTCTGCCCTTTTCCTCTTCGACGCGACTTGATCTCGCACCACAAGACCTCGACATTGCTTGCCTTTGACTAGGTTTCAACATCAAAGTAGGTAAGAGACGCTCATTAATCCATTATTTCAGCTTGTATCTTCTTCCTTCTTCTTTTTTTATTCCTCTCTTTCGCAGTCATCGTTCTTCTTCTCTTGCTTTCTCTGTTCTCCCTCTTAAACTTTTCAAAAAATTGAAGATAGACTCCCAATTGAACCCCCCTCACAACCATTAAACTTGACCGTAACGACGGTTAGCCCAGATGCCGATTTGATTTTTTTTAATGACAATTCAGTTATTACAATAATAATGGCTTCACAAATTTGAAAGAGAATAAAAAAAAAATCACGCATATCCATAATGATAACCCATCAGCGGAAGAAGTTAACCACTTCCACCAAAAGGTTTCAGTGAAAGAACAAATATCTCAGTGATTTTGCCTTAAATATCAGATAAAATAATGACTTTAGGGTAAAAATCAAATTATCAAACTTTGATGGTCATATGAATCCGAACAAATTCATAAAATGCCTGCAAATCACGGAATGAATCTTTAAGTACAAATATTCCACAGGATAGGAGAGTCAAATTGACAGTAATTGAAATCAAGAACGTTTTTAATGGTGAAAAAATTTGAAACGCCTAAGGTAAGATAAATGGAAGAGTAAGATTAAAACATTGTTTAAGATTAAAAGGGAGATGCAACACATATATCCTTTTTGTATTATTAGCATAATATGTTTTAAAAACTCCACAATCTACAATATAATATGCTATCCAAAAGTTTGTATAAAGAACACGACGCATATTAAAAAATTTTGGCCTTATACTAAAAAGAGCCCAAAAAAGGGTGGTCCGCCAAGCTCTCAACCCAAGATATTTTACCCTCCAAATTTTGGAAAATATCAAGAACTTATTTTTTATTCATTTCCAGCAATATTTATACTATTATGTTAGGTTCTACAATTCAAAATTAGCAAAAATAAAATAAAATACAAGGGAAGAAATCAATTAGTTTCCGAAACTGGCTAGAAATATATACAATTTCTTGAAAAATTCCTTTTAAAACCTTTAAAAAGTCTTCCCCCTCTATTGAGATTATCTTGTCCAGACAAGGCAATTAAGTTGTCAAACTAGTTGATATAACTTATGTATTTGCTGAGATAGCTCATGCTCCATTTAATCATGTAGCTCTATTTCCCATTTCAGTTTTAGCCCCAATTCCATTAAACATCACTCCAATCATTGCTCTTAAATAATAACTTCCAATTAAACCTTCGTAACATTCCCAATTTTTTGTCACATTCATTTTGATATCAAATTTATTTTAAAGCCTAACTCTCAGATTCATATAACATCGTCAGCTTGATTATAAATTAATAAAACTTTCATTATATCCTCCTAACGCATAATACTGTTGGGGCACACCTCAATTTAAACACCCACAATCTTAAACTTAAAAATTAGATCCTCATATATATCCTCTTTCTTCTATGTAATAAATCTAATATATTCAAAAACCTATAAAGCCCAAGGCATTATCATATCATCTACAACAACAACAACAACAACAAAGCCTTAATCCCACTACGTTGGGTCGGCTACATGAATCTTTTTTCTCCATTACGTCCTATTTAGACATTATCATATCTTCTAAAATCAGTTGATAATTTTTAACATCACATANAACTCCTTCATACCTCCGCCAAGTCCCTCAAAATCCAAAAACCATCCTTTTTCCCTTGTTGAACCCAAGATTAAAGGAAAATCCACCATACCATTAAAAAGAATCCCGTAAAAATGTGTTTAGGAGCTTCATGGAGGACATGCAACAAAAAAAATTATTGAATTACAACTGTCATGACTCGGCCTAATAGCTTCGAATTAACCAAGTCAAGAACAACGATCGGACGATATTAATATTTAAACAACCATTCACAGAGTTATAGAATTTTTCAAAANGTGTCTTTTCTAGCTAAAATCGACGTTCCGGACGCGTCGGCGCGGTCCGTTTCGTCATCCGAGGCCCGGACGAGTTCGCTGACGGACGAGTCGATTTAAGCCAAAATTGTGTGTAGTGCAGTAAGTGCGTGAAAAGCGGCGTTCACGAATAATCGAGTCACAAATGGTTCACCTAAGGCTGTTGATCCTATAGGAACTCAATTTCGGGCCCTCTACATGTTAGTTGATCCTATAGGAACTCAATTTCGGGCCCTCTACATGTTGGTCCTTAGCCCTTGCAACTAGGAAGTTGAGTGCTGGGAACCACTCATGCGAGTTCTTCACAAAAATGAGTTAAGAAGAGGTTTGAAGTTCTACGANAGTATATCACTATCCAAAAGAGACGATACAAAAAGAAACTATAAACTCATCAGAACATAATATTTATCCACTGTAGACCTTCTGTAAAACAAGTTTTTTCTACCAGACATATCAACCTAATGTTTTTATTTCCTGAAAAAAATATTAATTGCAACAGTAATNAACTCCTAAAGCTAGGTCCTAGGTTCTAAGATTAGAAGACTAAGACCTCACTAAAAATGAGGTCAACAACATATCAACCTAATGTTTTTATTTCCTGAAAAAAATATTAATTGCAACAGTAATTTTGACTTAGTAAGCAATTATAATCTTTATATGTATTAAATTATTATGTCAATGCTATGCATAAATGACCAAAGAAAATGCAATTTATTTATTTATTAAATTTTAAGTATTTACTATTTGAACCTCTATAAGAGTCGTAACAGGATTATCTTCATACTCAAAGGCATCATAAAAAAAGATACCGTTGGTACCCTACAGAATGTTCATGAATGTACCATCAAATTGCACCAGAAGTTACGTCTTTACCATTACCTTTAACGTGCATGCATGCATCGCATCTCCTGCCAATACCATCTGAGGTAATCTTGTATGATTTAAAATTTTATATTTTATTTCAGATGAATTTAAAATAACTTGAAATGCAAATTCATATGTCCATTATTATTCTCCCACTTACGATATCATTTCAGATTTTCAAAATACAAGAGAAGAATAAAATAATTATTTTAAACAATTTAATAAAGTAATTATTCATTTNCAACAGTAATTTTGACTTAGTAAGCAATTATAATCTTTATATGTATTAAATTATTATGTCAATGCTATGCATGAATGACCAAAGAAAATGCAATTTGTTTATTTATTAAATTTTAAGTATTTACTATTTTAACATTTATAAGAGTTGTAACAGGATTATATTCATACTCAAAGGCATCCTAAAAAAAGATACCGTTGGTACCCTACAGAATGTTCATGAATGTACTATCAAATTGCACCAGAAGTTACGTCTTTACCATTACCTTTAACGTGCATGCATGCATCGCATCTCCTGCCAATACCATCTGAGGTAATCTTGTATGATTTAAAATTTTATATTTTATTTCGGATGAATTTAAAATAATTTGAAATGCAAATTCATATGTCCATTATTATTCTCCCATTTACGATATCATTTCAGATTTTCAAAATACAAGAGAAGAATAAAATAATTATTTTTAACAATTTAATAAAGCAATTATTCATTTAAAAAAATATTAATTTAATGCATAAAAGAAAATAATCATTCACATATGTCTTACAAGATCTCTCAAATATTTATTTCTCCCCTAACTTATTTGGACGACCACTTATATTAAATGAATTTGCATAAATTATATAAGAATCATATTTTTAAAAGAAATGACTAAAATATGTCTAAATTTTAAAATATATATATTTTTTGAATCAAATACTCATTTTATTTTTACCCATAAATTTTTATTTGCCTAATGTTATTAAAACGAGAGTATAAATAAAAACATAAATTACTTCCACTTATCGCTTTCCTACACCTTACAAAATACACGATCCAAAATATTTAGCCTTTTGAATCTAGCTTCTTTAATCCCTTATTGAAATCATAATATTAACATTATATAAATAACACACAAATTAACTTCATTAGTTAATTTAATGAAAATCTAATGTACCCTAAAATCTTTCGGCTGCCCAACAATCTTCATTTTCCCTTGCATAGGAAGTTCGTGTTACTCCATTGAAATTTGGGATTTAAAAAAATTTGATCATGATTCAAATGCATTTACGATTAACATTAAATGAATAATCTTAAATATATATAAAATATAATTAATGAATTATAATCTAAACTATTTTACCTTATATACTGTTCGATTATCCTAACCCACATGAAAGCTCCCCTAAAATTTTTCGGCCGCCCAATAATCTTCATTTTCCCTTGCATAGAAAGTTCGTGCTACTCCTCCATTGAAATTCCGGATTTAATTAACTTTGATCATGATTCAAATGCATTTATGNCGATTAACATTAAATGAATAATCTTAAATATATATAAAATATAATTATTGAATTATAATCTAAACTATTTTATCTTAAATACTGTTTGATTGTCCTAACCCACGTGAAAGCTCCCCTAAAATTTTTCGGCTGCCCAATAATCTTCATTTTCCCTTGCATAGAAAGTTCGTGTTACTCCTCCATTGAAATTCGGGATTTAAATAACTTTGATCATGATTCAAATGCATTTACTATTAGCATTAAATGAATAATCTTAAATATATAAAAAATATAATTATTAAATTATAATCTAAACTATTTTACCTTATATGTTGTTCAACTGTCCTAACCCACACGAAAGTTCCCCTTCTCTCGACAGATCTGAATATCTTCTTCCTGCCTTCAGTTTAAGACTCGACCCAAGGAATTCCTCTTCTCGCATGAGAGATGCGACCTCCCTTCTCCTTCTTCTCCTTCACACCAGCAACTCCATTGCTCTCAAAACACCCACACATGAAGTCTTTGACTTTGCCGCCTCCTTCACACCTCACCACACACACTAGCATTTTCCTCTATTGGCTTCTTCACCTTCGGTCATCCCTTTTTCCTCTGCAAGAGCACAATTTCGTAACCTCTTGGAGTAGGGCTCGGCTTCCTCTTCGCCTACACGAAGTCTTCAGCCCTTTTCCTCTTCGACGTGACTTGATCTCGCACCACAAGACCTCGACATCGCTTGCCTTTGACTAGGTTTCAACATCAAAGTAGGTAAGAGACGCTCATTAATCCATTATTTCAGCTTGTATCTTCTTCCTTTTTCTTTCTTTCTTCCTCTCCTTCACTGTCATCGTTCTTCTTCTCTTGATTTCTCTGTTCTCCCTCTTAAACTTTTCAAAAAATTGAAGATAGACTCGCGATTGAACCCCCCTCACAACCCTTAAGCTTGAACGTAACGACGGTTAGACCACATGCTGATTTGATTTTTTTCAATGAAAATTCAATTATTACAATAATAATGGCTTCACAAATTTGAAAGAGAATAAAAAAAAAATCACGCATATCCATAATGATAACCCATCAGCGGAAGAAGTTAACCCCTTCCACCAAAAGGTTTTCAGTGAAAGAACAAATATCTCAGTGAATTTGCCTTGAATATCAGATAAAATAATGACATTAGGGTAAAAATGAAATTGTCAAACTTTGATGGTCATATGAATCCAAAAAAATTCGTAAAATGCCTGCAAATCACGGAATGAATCTTTAATNATATATATATATATTAAGAGGCTTCGGCCAGTTTAAATAATTCAAGTGGTATATGTCATAGGTTATAAATAACATTTTTTGCTCTTAATAGTTGTAGTCAAAGATACCATATAATTGACACGAGTTGTTTAGAATGAATTCCATGATAGAGTTAGAGGATCCTTTGGACATTCAAATTGTCATCAAGAGAACATATGTGTATATTTCCGTCATTTTAATGGGAGAAGGCCACGTACCAAGAAATTCAATTTAAATATTAATTTTACTTTTGTAGTCATGCATTGACCTAACACTATAGGAAAAAATGCTATAACCGACAACAAAACTGACGACTCAAAATTTTCATCGATAAAAATGTCCTATGTTTTACGGTTTTACGATGGCTTCTATTTTGGGTTATTTCTGACGACATAAAAATAGAACATATCATCGCTTATGAACAGCAGATTAGTTTCTGAAGGTTTTTATTATAATCAAAACATTTTACCGTCGTTTATAAGCACATAATATCTGACGGTCTTATGTAATTGGTCATTTGAAAACCCGTCATTTGACGGGGCTTTAACCAACAAGCTTTTTTTTAGTAACCGGAATTTAATGTTGTCAATATTAATGTTAATAACCTATGGAAATAAACTCGTTTGTAAGTGGACAAAAATAATTCTTTATACTATCGAAATTAGCTACGCCTCCGAGCATTGCCCTAATTTTGATTCCTCTTGGTTTCTCCCTCTCCCTCGCACCCTAACCCTTCCCTCCCCTCTCCCGGTGACTCCAGCACCCCGGTGACGCCAACACCAGCGAATCACCCCAGCTCCGACGCTCTAGCATTAACCCTGATGCTCAAAGGTGTGATTTCTAGTGATGTAGAATTGGTTGTTTTTAGTATAATTCAATTTGGCTAGTTAAAGTGAAGGAATGCTTCGAGTCTATTGTGTGATAGAAAAGTATTGCTTAGACTGAAAGGAAAATTTTATTAGATGGTGGTTAGACCTACAATGCTCTATAACAAAGATTGTTGTCATTTAAAAGAGAAGCATAAAATTAATTTGTGTTGTCAAGATGAGAATGCTAAGGTGGATGAGTGGCTTTACAGAGAGATAAAATGTGAAATGAACATCTTTGTGAAAGGGTTAGTGTAGCTCTGATAGAGAACAAAATTAGAGAGTCATCTTAGATGGTTTGGTCACATTAAACATCAAACATATGATAATCTGGTTAGGAGAGCAAATATTTTAGATTCGACTTATGTTAAGAAAGGCAAAGGTATGCAACCTACAAAGACTTGAGCATATTGCATAAAAAATGATCTTAATTTATTAGAATTAAATGAAAATATGACACTTAATAGGAAGCGATGGAGAAAAAGAATTCATGTAGCCGCTGGACTTAATTAGTGGGTTAAAAGCTTACTATTGTTGGTGGTGAGACCAAAAATGCTCTATGACACAAAATGTTGAACTTTAAAAGAGAAGCATAAAATTAAGTTAAGTTTTGTCGAGATGAGAATGCTCGAGTGGATGAGTAGCTCTACACTTAGAGATAAAATGTGAAATGAATATATCAATATGATGCTCGTGTGTTGGTCACATTAAATGACAACTATCTGATTAATTAGTTAGAAAAGTAGATGTTTTAAATTTGACTTATGTTAAGAAAGACAAAGGCAAACCGCATACAAAAACTTGGGCATATTATTTAAAAAATGATCTTGCTTTATTAGAATTAAATAAAAATATGACACTCAATAGGACACAATGGTGAAAAAGGATTCATGTAGCAGACCCCACGTAGTGGGTTAAAGGATTGTTGTTATTGGTGGTGAAACCTGCAATCCTCTATGACACAAAATGTTGGCCTTTAAAAGAGAAGCATAAAATTAAGTTAAGTGTGGACGACACGAGAATACTTAGGTGGATGAGTGGCTTTACACTTAGAGAAAAAAATGTTAAAATGAATATATTCATGAAAGGTTTAGTTTAGCTCATGTGGCGGACAAAATTAGAGAAAGTTGTCTTAGATGGGTTGGTCACATTAAACGTCGACCATCTGATGAATTGATTAGGAGAATAGATGTTTTAAATTCAACTTATGTTAAAAAAGGCAGAGGTAGACCACCTACAAAGCCTTGAAAATATTGTATAAAAATTATCTTAATTTATTAGAATTAAAAGAAAATATGACACTCAATAGGATGCAATGGAGAAAAATGATTCATGTAGCTGACCTCACTTAATTAGTGAGTTAAACGCTTCTTGTTATTGATGGTGAGACCTACAATGCTCTATGGCACGGGATGTTGGCCTTTAAAAGAAAAACATAAAATTATGTGTTGCCAGGATGAGAATGAATAGGTGGATGAGTGGCTTTACACTTAGAGATAAAATGTGAAATGAATATATCTGTGAAAAGGTTAGTGTAGCTCCAGTGTCAGACAAAATTAGAGAGAGTCGTCTTAGATGGTTTGGCTACATTAAATGTCAAGCATCTGAGCAACCGATTAGGA
Organism: Phalaenopsis hybrid cultivar; assembly: GCA_002079205.1. Lineage (NCBI taxonomy): Eukaryota > Viridiplantae > Streptophyta > Magnoliopsida > Asparagales > Orchidaceae > Phalaenopsis > Phalaenopsis hybrid cultivar. Next base: position 126,651 of record JXCR01138305.1, on the reverse strand, counting down.
GAGTAGATGTTTTGGATTCAACTTATGTTAAGAAAAGCAGAGGTAGACCACCTACAAACAATTGGGCATGCTATACAAAAATAAAATAAAATAAAAAGATCATAATTTATTAGAGGAAGTGGGAGATGGCAAAGCTAAATCGCTGCTCTGACTGCGAGGCCATGGGGGTCTCAAAGCAGTTGGTGGAGCCCTCCCACATACGGAGTACAAGAGGAGGCTGGTAAGACCTTTTTTTGCATTAAATCTTATTTTACATTAAATTCATGCTAACTATTCCATTACACTGATAGAAACAAGAGAAAGGATGGGAACCAACTGCTGTTGAGTTACACGAGCGCACCCACAGGCCACAGTCAGATCATGCATGTGTGGATAGCAGATAACAGGTCGCCTAGGTAATTAACAAGATTAATAATTAAAAATTTTAAATAAATATCAAAATTTATTCAGTCTCCCACTTTCATTAATCATATGTGTGAAGAACAAATCACAGATCATTGGCTCAAGTTGACTTGATTGAAATTTAGGTTAAGGGTCATAACTCATCAAAGGAGAAAACTTACATATTGTAAAGTCAACCTAGCCATGCGAAGTCCAAATCCAATAATCAGATTTAAATCCTTGACAATATAAATCATATATGTATTTTTGTGTTCCGATATGGACACTAAAACCTAACCTTAGATATACATCGAAAGATCATATATCACTGCCACGAAATCCTCGACACTATTCACGATCTCTTCAGTGATTGCTTTTCTATATCAATAAATTCTACTGTACATCCACATTTTGGTGTACGAATATCCATAAATAATGTAAACCATCACAAAAATCAACACATCATAAAGTGTAATTAGNTGTCACTTCCTCTTCATCTTCCTCATTAAGAAGTTCTTCTTTATGATGGAGAGTGGAAGAAGCTGGGCTCTGTCGGAGAAGAGGAAGGGGCTCTCTTAAGGGAGGAGAGGGAGGTGGGTCATTATTACAGTTAGTANTGTCACTTCCTCTTCATCTTCCTCATTAAGAAGTTCTTCTTTATGATGGAGAGTGGAAGCAGCTGGGCTCTGTCGGAGGAGAGGAAGGGGCTCTCTTAAGGGAGGAGAGGGAGGTGGGTCATTATTACAGTTAGTGTAAGTGCAGTGATTGTGATGGAGGCTGGAGTTTGGAGGTAAGAAGGGATGAGGATAAGGAGGAGGCGGAGGAGGAGAATTGGAGGAGAAGGGGAAGTGATTGAAGTAACCTTTGAAGAAATTTGTGTATGGATCTGTCATGGTTGCAGGCTGTGTGATGTGCTTGTGGAAGGAGAGATCTCTTTTGGTAGGCAGGTCTTATTATAGGAAAGAGAGTACAGAAGAATAGAGAGAGAGAGAGAGAGAGGACTAATTAAAACGCCATTAAAAAAAAGCAAGCCCTAAAGATAAAAGGGAAGTGGTGGGGGGGGCGAGGAGAGATATTAGGTGAGGTAAGCTCCCAAAAGATTTATGAGCTTACTTATCCTTTTTGTAAACGACATAGTTTTATAATAGTATTAAGTATGTATTAATAAGACATTAATCCTGATAAAAACTATGCAGCGCATGTAAAAAAAAAAAACTATCGGCTAAAAGATGAATAGGAGCAAAAGCCACTTTGAGATTTATTTTGAGGATATCAGGAAAAAGAAACGTTATGATTTAAATCATTTTCTTTTGCATTCTTAGAAACTATTTTATATAAGAAAAGTTGATCTTTTGTATCAGGAGAGGCTTGTTTTTAACAAGTTCACATATATTTAAATCGACTATACATTTTTCATGATGTTTTGCTTGTTTTAATTTCCATAATAAATCCAAATTTTTACGGCCATGTTCCTGGCAAATAATTAAATGTTGATAATAAGAAAAAATTCAAAAAAAAATAATAATTTTGAAAAATTCCTCCTAAAATCTTGGTGAACGAAGATGGTCTCATGAGATTTTGGTCTGAGTAGATACGGAGATAGAAACAAACTACAAAAAATTCTTATAACTTTTTATCAATTAAAATTCTATTGATATTTATCATCGTAGGTAAGAAAATAAATATTTTTTTAGCTTTTATTTTTTATAACAGCTTATAGATATTTCCAAAAGATGCAGCAACCGTAGAAACAAATAAAATACGTTGCATTTTTTAAATTATTAAGTATATAATAATGAAACCTTGATTTTGGAATATTAATCCTCGGAGTGATTTGTTTCATATAGTGAATATAAGGAGAATAAGGATGTGAATTATTTAGCGGATTATTCTTTACTTCAGTATATTATTTTATATTTTTTTTGTTGATTATCCTGCTGTCGCGTATTACTTTTATTATATTATAAATAATGGATGATCCATTATGTAATTTTGCGTATATGGGTCCACTTTTTTTCTTGAATTTGATAATGGGTTACAGAGATAATTATTATAAATGTGCAAGAGTGGTTCTTAGATAATAGTTGTAGCCTAGTTGTGATGAATGTAGTTCTCGATGAAACTGGGCTACAAGAACTGTAGTCGGTTGTTATGGAAGTGATAGTCGTCGTAAATGTTGTAAATGGTGTTTGTAGCATCAACTTGTCACATAGAAAGTAGTTTCATGCTAGTTTGATCATGTGAGATGCGGATTGTTGTTTCAGGAGCGTAGGTTGACCACTGAGGCCGAAGTAGGAAGTTTGCAGGGGTTGTAAGCCTCGTAGGTTGTAATTTATCACATGAGCTATAATGTTGAGATGTGACAATATTCGTAGATCATGGGGGCCGGAGTTGGATATTGCACGGACTATGAACCACATAAGTTGTAGTGGTGAGTTGTAATAACGTCCATAGGCCGTGGAGGCCAGAGTCAGGAGTTACTCGTGTTATGAACCCTATAGGTTGTAGTTAGTTGTGTATGTTATAATGGTGAGCTGGAATGACATCTGTAGCCCACTATGGCCTGAGTTAGAAACTGTACGAGATATGAACCAAGTATGTTGTAGTTGGTCACGTAGATCATAGTGGCATGTTGTGATGACGTCCATGTAGTCGCAGGGGCCTTAATTTGAAGTTGCATGAGCTATGAATCTTATATGTCGTAGTTGGTCTTGTAGGAAGTAGTGGGGAGCTGTGACAAAGTCCATAGGTTGTGGGGGTCGAAATCTAGAGTTGCGCGAGCTATGAACCACAACGTCCACAGGAACACTCACTCTCCCACATGCGGGAAGGCGCTACACAATTTTTTGGGTTACAGTTTTTGTGCGTAGAAGAAATTGTTACTTCTTGGAAGGGAGAGAGTGACATCATTGGTGTGAGGTGGCTGTGAGTGAAGATGACGGTGGGTCTAAGGGCGGCAACGACTGAAAGAGCCAACAATGAATTTGGTTTGAGGCGATGGTGACTGGAGTTGGCCGGAGGCGGTGATGATGGCAGGAGATGCTGAGGTGATCTAGGATGAAATTGATTAGAAGGTGAAGGTGTCTGAAAGGTGACTGCAGCCGAAAGGCGGTGGCAGCACGGCCTGTAACTGCGATGGCGGCCTGAGACGGCAACGGCAGGAGGCCGACGGTGGTCAGAGATGGCAACAACCGGAAGATGACGATGACCTGAAATGATGACTATCATGAGGTGGCACCTATGACGTCAGCTAGAGGGCAACGACGACTGGAGCGGTGGTGACAGCCAAGAGGTGACAGCGGTGGCCTAAGATGTGGTGGCGCTCTGAAGGCAATGATGACCTGAGATGGCAGCAGTCGAAAGGTTGCGGAGGCCAACAGATGGTGGCGGTAGTGGCTAAAGGGCGGCAGCAGTGGCCTGAGGTGGCGGCAGCGGTCGTAAGGCAGTGACAGCTTGAGACGAAGATGATCAAAAAGTAGTGGCGGTCGAACGCAATGGTGGCTCTAAGGCGGCGATAGTAGTGACAGCTAGAGGAAGGCGACGGTGGTGGCCTGAGATGGTACGGGAGGCTGTAAGGTGGCGCCAGCTTGAGACAGTGATGTAGGAGACTAGGCTGCAGCTAGGGGTTTAAGTGAGTCAAGCCGACTCAAGGTTGGCTCGATAAGTGGCTCGTGAATTGAGCTCTATAAGCTAACAAGCCAAGCTCAAGCCAGCCCGAACTCTACTTGTTAGCTCGTGAGCCAGCTCTTTTAAAAAGATATTAACATTAAATATACTTAAAATATATGAAATTTTAAAAAAAATTATCTTGAAGTTATTAAAAACGTTAAGAAAATAGAATTTATTATTATATATTACATGATTTCTTATTATTTATCTCCTAATTGTTCATTCTTTTTGTAAACTTATTATAAAGTTATTTATAAAGTTAAATTTAATATATTTTTCTCTTTTTTATATTGAACAAGTTGGCTCTCAAGCCGCCTCGAGCTCGTAAACTTAAGCTTGAGCTTGAGCTCGAGCTCAATAAAATCAATTAATTTCAATCTCAAGTCGAGGGCGGCTCGAGCTGGACTCGACTCATTTACATCCCAAGCTGCAGCTCCCTTTTATGCAAACTTTGTTCTCTCTCTCGCTTTGGGTCTTCGTCCTCTTTCATGAGGGGATTGAGGCTCTTTTTATAGAGTCCAAATTGCAAATATGGAAAGAATCCAATCCACTTTGATAGGACATCCCAAAGAGATCCCCTTGATTAGACGATGTTTGGTGGACCTTTGATTTTCTTAACGATATTAGAATCGAGCGATTTTGGGCTCGTTGGATTCATCTTGCCAAGATGCTCAATTTGTCTATAAGCATGCAACGTTAGACACTTGTTTGACTTACCAATTATGTTTGAAAAGCTTCAAAAAAGTAGTAAAATGGCTTAGTTTGGGCTCGATTCAACTCAGATTGGGTTGATTTTTGTATGTTAGGTCTGTCTCCTCGATCCAGTTAGTTTGACTATAATTCTGCTCTTATCAGAGCTCTAAATGATTTTGAATCAAAATTTGAACCTTCTTTGATCTAAAATTTTGTCTCAAGATCCATGTCATGACTCAAGATTCGTGTTGACTCTTTCATCCATTCTTCAAAATATCACTCAAATATCAAAATTCCTCTTAAAACCACAAGTCATAATAATTATATTTATTACATTTTCAATAATTTGATCGTGGCATATCTAAATAAATCGATTTGATTGTTCAAAAAAATCACTTGCTTGTTATATTTGTAAATATCAAAATTTCATGTGATCTAAATTTATTTAAAATAAAAAATAAAAAAATGTGCCTTAAAGATTTCTCTGNAATCTTGTACGACTTAAACTTTTACTTAATATTTAATATCAATTAAAATCCTTTAAAAATGTACTTTCNTTGTCTGAGATGGGCCGGGGGTAGGTGGAGAGAGAGAAGAGAGAGAGAAAGAGAGAGGGAGGGAGAGGTAGTAGTCAACAAAAGTCAAACAAGGACTTCATTGAAATTGAATTTGATCATTAATCATTCACTAAATCTTCAAAGTTCAAATCTTTCATGAATCATTACTAATTTCAGAAGGGATATTTTGTAAACATAGCTAAGAAAAAAAAATATGGAGAAAAAATCTTCAAAGTATTTTCTTAATAATTAAGGCAGCAGGAACATATGTGAAGCTCGATTAAAGACTTTCAGAGGCAGACTGGAAAGTGTGGAACATAAGCAATCGATTTCTAGGCTGCTCTCTTCGGCTCACAGACTGAAATTTTCTACGTTTCATGCAAGACTATTGGAAGTACTGTTATTGAAATGTCTAATCAACACTATCCTCTCTCTCTCTCTCACTCTCGATGCAATTTAAATTATTATTTTTAGTGCCACATGCACCTTAATTTTCCAGGTTTCAGAGAGAAAACTTCCAAACAGAAAGCAATTTCTACACATAAATTTTAATTTAATTAAAAGCACCTTTTTTATGTGGCATTATAAATAAAAAAAAACACTGTTTCCATTATATAAATGATGGGCTACATCAATATATTTTGCGGCATATTTTGCTGAAAAAATATTCAAAAGCGTTGACTTAATATTTATTTGTAAAAAATATCTTTTTTTCTCAGTAAATGCAGATGCTATATGATAGAATTGAATGGCCAAAAATGCTTATGTTCGCGTACACTCAGCATGCAGTAACCGTATGGTTATAAGTTACAGAGGCAGCTCGATGGAATAACTTCCTGACAAAAGAAAGAGCCGAGAAAAAAGATAAAGAAAGACTTTTCAGTAAAAACCAAAATCTTTTATTCGTGCNCGTATGGTTATAAGTTACAGAGGCAGCTCGATGGAATAACTTCCTGACAAAAGAAAGAGCCGAGAAAAAAAAAATAAAGAAAGACTTTTCAGTAAAAATCAAAATCTTGTATTCGTGCTCTAAGCAAAAAATATTCAGATCACATAAAAGCATGATAAAAGTATAAAGTAGATGCGTTTACAGCTATTCATTTGGCCTCATGTCTGAAAGGATGAAACATCTGAAAAATTCTTACTGGTGCCTAATTCATCAAACAGCCATCAACTGCTTCTGTAACTTTACTTTTAAACCTCCAAACCCTAAACTAATATATATATATATATATATGATTGAGATAATTTTGAGAAGTAGCATTAACCTGTGATTGGCATCACATCTCTGAAATTATGCTTCTTTGTTTAGAAAACAAAAACCAAAACCAGGAGATGACTAGCCAACAGATTGGCAAGTGTTACTATAAATTCAAATCAAAGAATAACATTTTTTAAAAGATGTAAACTTGAACATATACTCAGTGTAAATAGGTATATTTATACATAAAAATTGAGCAGTGCTTTTTNTCTCTGAAATTATGCTTCTTTGTTTAGAAAACAAAAACCAAAACCAGGAGATGACTAGCCAACAGATTGGCATGTGTTACTATAAATGCAAATCAAAGAATAACAATTTTTAAAAGATGTAAACTTGAACATATATTCAGTGTAAATAGGTAAATTTATACATAAAAATTGAGCAGTGATTTTAGTTATGTTCTTCTTTGCAGAGATAATGCTGCAAGGAGAGAATAACACCGGGAGTTCAAAATATATAATTAAGAGACAAATAAGGGAAATAAGCTTGCTGGACTCGTTAAAAAAAAAAGCCTAAACTTTCATCATATTTACATACATAGCACTCAAATCCTCAATATGACATAAGAAATAGTATTTTTAAAATTTTTTAACAATAAAAAAATATATTTTCATATATAAATTTAAAACATCAAACTGCTATGTACGTAAATATAAAAGTTTAGATAGGTGATATGCAAATACATAAGAANCTGCAAGGAGAGAATAACACCGGGAGTTCAAAATATATAATTAAGAGACAAATAAGTGAAATAAGCTTGCTGGACTCTTTAAAAAAAAAAGCCTAAACTTTCATCATATTTACATACATAGCACTCAAATCCTTGATATGACATAAAAAATAGTATTTTTATAATTTTTTAACAATAAAAAAATATATTTTCATATATAAATTTAAAACATCAAACTGCTATGTACGTAAATATAAAAGTTTAAATAGGTGATATGCAAATACATAAGAATTATTTATGTGCTACATACATATGTAAATTTCCCAAATAAAACTAATAAACAGGAGGATGGAATGTATTCCAAATCTTCCCAAAAAAATGTCTGACGCTATATAATTTTAAAGTTTATGGATATTTATTATTTCTAAACTAAGATATTAATTATTCTGTAAATTCTCCTATTTCTTAATCTTAATAAGGAAACTAATTAAGATTAGCTTCTAATTTATTGGCTAAAATTAAAAGAATGTTAATTATAAAATACAAATTGAGGATAAAATATTATATAATACCTAAAAACAGAAGAGAGAAGTACAAGTTCAGAAAACACGTTGAATATCANGATATTAATTATTCTGTAAATTCTCCTATTTCTTAATCTTAATAAGGAAACTAATTAAGATTAGCTTGTAATTTATTGGCTAAAATTAAGAGAATGTTAATTATAAAATACAAATTGAGGATAAAATATTATATAATACCAAAAAACAGAAGAGAGAATTACAAGTTCAGAAAACACGTTGAATATCAACAGTGAGTAAGAATAAACTATCGTTTTAAAAATTATAATTAAAAGCAATATCCCTATCATATTTTTCATTATTTTGAAAAATATAATTTTTAATGATGTGAGTTTAACATGCCATCAAGATTTTCCCCAGACAACATGATTGAATAATTATTTCCAATCAGAACAAAAACATAACAACAAGGACGTACGTTAAACTACAAAGTGTGTTTAGAAGATAATCCCCTTAAAAATAGATTACTAATAATAAATATAAAATTTAACCATGACATAAAATTAAAATTCTTGTAACCAGAAAATAGACAGTCAGGTTTCATTCAAAGTTGTTTGGATGCTAGCTTGATCAAAACAAAGCACTCTTCTCGTAACCAAGCAGCAAAAACTTGTTCGAAACCATCTATAAAAATATTAGCCAAGCTAGATGAAACCATGTTCCATAAGATTAATTAACTTATCTAAATCACCAATAAACAAAACCACTCCAATTTGCTCACTCACCTCCCTTCACAACTCTGCACGCCATTACTGCCTCCATCTTGCTCAATCTCTGAAGAAGGCTCATCATCTTCGTCCAAGAAGTCTACCCCATAAGCGGCATGGCCATGACCAAATGCCTTAACGTGATCCTTGAGAGATCTCTTGTGCTTAAAATCTGACCCACAAACACAATACCAAATCTTGCCGCAGTTTTTTTCATGTGTCCTCCAATCTCCTCTCACTGCAAAAGCTTTGCTACACCTTCTGCAAGTGAATGGCTTGATGCCATGCTTTCTCTTGTAATGCGTTTGCAGGGTTCTGAAATCCTTGAGAGGCTTGGACCGAGGATGGTCTATGTTGTTCCTGCAACCTGGAGCGCAGCAGTAGCATGGTAGCCTTAGCATGGCCGTCGGTTGGATTCCACGAAGAGATTCTGGTCCTTTTCTGTATTGCGAGCCATGTCCCCACATGTGCATCTGATTAGAAGATTATATATGTAGAATGAGTTAATTGATTTGGTTGTTATGTGTATGTGCCAATATATAAGATAAAGTTCGGCTTGTCAGAAGAATAATTAACTCAGAGGTAACTTATATTAATCTGTTTCGCATGACTGTAAGATATATGTACTTGGTATACATTCAATCGAGCACATCTTTTATCTTTGTTTTAGATAGTTGCATGTTTGCTGTTGTATTATTCGTTGCCTTATAAAAAACATTTTGCCTTTCTTTTAAATAAGCAATTTTTTTTTGCATCTTTTTGAAAATTTATGTTTGTCACACTGCTAAATTTGGAAGAAAGATATTTCTTTTATGCAGTATAGGGTGAGAGAGAAAAAGATAATACTGGCAGAGTTTGAATGCAGCTCCTGAATAAATGGATAATATTGAGATAATTTATATTGAGATTTGAAGATGTACGTACAGTCTTACTTGGAAGTCATTTGATGATCAAGACACAGAGAGAAGTGCAACTTAGCTAGTGCTTTGGCAGTCGAAGGACTACAAAAGCAAGGCCAACAGTAAAGTTAACTCCTAAATGTGCAAGAAATACTCTCCCTCTATCTCTCCTCTCTCTCTCTTATAGTGTGTGTGTGTGTGAGATATAAACAGAAGGAGACCTTTATTGAATTTAAAGATTTGAAGCTGTGGACCAAAAGAACCCGGGAATGGAGGGGTAGTATTTTCATGGAGAGGTTTATTAATAAAACAATACCAAAAAGAAAGCACAAGAAACATTGACTCTGCACAGTTCCATCAAATAAAGAATAGAGACTCCACAGCAAAATCAAAACTGTAACAATCATCATGCAAGAAAGACAAAGTATTCAAAAGAAAATCACAAGCATAGAACAGAAGAAATTAATTGACCTGCATGTTATTGTATCTATTGAAGGTCTTGAAGCACACGGGACAGGAGAACTGTGTAGGCCCAATAAGGATCTGAGAGGGAGTANCTGCAAGGAGAGAATAACACCGGGAGTTCAAAATATATAATTAAGAGACAAATAAGTGAAATAAGCTTGCTGCACTCTTTAAAAAACAAAAAAACCTAAACTTTCATCATATTTACATACATAGCACTCAAATCCTTAATATGACATAAAAAATAGTATTATCATAATTTTTTAACAATAAAAAAATATATTTTCATATATAAATTTAAAACATCAAACTGCTATGTACGTAAATATAAAAGTTTAGCTAAGTGATATGCAAATAAATAAGACTTATTTATGTGCTACGTACATATGTAAATTTCCCAAATAAAACTAATAAACAGGAGGATGGAATGGATTCCAAATCTTCCCAAAAAATAAAATGTCTGACGCTATATAATTTTAAAGTTTATGGATATTTATTATTTCTAAAGTAAGATATTAATTATTCTGTAAATTCTCCTATTTCTTAATCTTAATAAGGAAACTAATTAAGATTAGCTTGTAATGCTAATTATAAAATACAAATTGAGGCTAAAAACAGAAGAGAGAAGTACAAGTTCAGAGAACACGTTGAATATCTACAGTGAGTAAGAATAAACTATCATTTTAAAAATTATAATTAAAAGCAATATCCCTATCATATTTTTCATGTCATGTCAAATTATTTTGGAAAATATAATTTTTATTGATGTGAGTTTAACATGCCATCAAGATTTTCGCAGACATGATTGAATAATTATTTCCAATCAGAACAAAAACATAACAACAAGGACGTACGTTGAACTACAAAGTGTATTTAGAAGATAATTCCCTTANATATATATATATATATATACACGATTTATAGTATTTCAAGCCAAAACGAGCCGAACACGAACGAACAAATATTTGTTCGTGCTCGGCTCGTTAACTTAGCGAACGAGCCGAACACGAGCTTCTCAACAAGCCGAACACGAGCTGTTCGCGAACAACAAGCCGTTTTGACAGCCCTATTTGAGGATATCAAGAAAAAGACAAGTCATGATTTAAATCATTTTCTTTTGTATTTTGAGAAACTTTTTTATATAAGAAAAGTTGATCTTTGAAAGAAGATTTGTTATTAAGGAGAGGCTTCTTCTTAACAAGTTTACATATATTTAAATCGACTATACTTTTTTCATGATGTTTTGCTTGTTTTCATTTCCAAAATAAATCCAAAATTTTACGGGCATGTTCCTCGCAAATAATTAAATGTTGATAATAAGAAAAAATTCAAAAAAATAAATAATTTTGAAAAATTCCTCGTAAAATCTTGGTGAACGAAGATGGTTTCATGAGATTTTTGTCTGAGTAGATACGGAGATAGAAACAACCTACGAAAAATTCTTATAACTTTTTATCAATTAAAATTCTATTGATATTTATCATCGTAGGTAAGAAAATAAATAATTTTTTAGCTTTTATTTTTTATAACAGCTTATAGATATTTCCAAAAGATGCAACAACCTTAGAAACAAATAAAATACATTTCATTTTTTAAATTATTAAGTATATACTAATGAAACCTTGATTTTGGAATATTAATCCTCAAGGTGATTGGCTTCATAAAGTGAATATAAGCAGAATAAGGATGTGAATTATTTAGGGGATTATTCGTATTTCAGTTTTTTTTTTTTTTTTGGTTGATTATCCTGCTGTCTCGTATTACTTTTATTATATTATAAATAATGAATGATCCATTATGTAATTTTGCGTACGTAGGTCCATTTTTTCTCCTGAAATTGAGAACATGGGTTACAAAGATAATCATTATAAATGTGCAACAGTGGTTCATAGATAATAGTTATAGCCTAGCTGTGATGAATGTAGTTCTCGATGAAAGTAGGCTACAAGAACTGTATTCGGTTGTTATGGAGGTGATAGTCNTTATTCTTTACTTCAGTATAATTTTTTTTTTTTTTTTTTGTTGATTATCCTGCTGTCGCGTATTACTTTTATTATATTATAAATAATGAATGATCCATTATGTAATTTTGCGTACATGGATCCACTTTTTCTCTTGAATTTGAAAATGGGTTACAAAGATGATCATGATAAATGTGCAACAGTGGTTTGTAGATAATAGTCGTAGCCTAGCTGTGATGAATGTAGTTCTCGATGAAAGTAGGCTACAAGAACTGTAGTCGGTTGTTATGGAGGTGATAGTTGTCGTAAATGTTGTAAATGGTGTTTGTAGCGTTAACTTGTCACATAGAAAGTAGTTTCATGCTAGTTTGATCATGTGAGACGCAGATTGTTGTTTCAGGAGCGTAGGTTGACCACTGAGGTCGAAGTAGGAAGTTGCAAGAGTTGTAAGCCACGTAGGTTGTAGTTTATCACATGAGCTATAATGTTGAGATGTGACAACATTCGTAGATCGTGGGGGCCTGAATTGGACCTTGCACGGACTATGAACCACATAAGCTGTAGTGGTGAGCTGTGATGACGTTCATAGGTCGTGGAGGCCAGAGTCAGGAGTTACTCGTGCTATGAACCCTATAGGTTGTAGTTAGTTGCGTATGCTATAGTGGCGAGCTGGAATGACGANGTTGTAGTTTATCACATGAGCTATAATGTTGAGATGTGACAACATTCGTAGATCGTGGGGGCCTGAATTGGATCTTGCACGGACTATGAACCACATAAGTTGTAGTGGTGAGCTGTGATGACGCTCATAGGTCGTGGAGGCCAGAGTCAGGATTTACTCGTGCTATGAACCCTATAGGTTATAGTTAGTTGTGTATGCTATAGTGGCGAGCTGGAATGACGTATGTATCCCACTAGGGCCTGAGTTGGAAACTCTACGAGATATGAACCAAGTGTGTTGTAGTTGGTCACGTAGATCATAATGGCACGCTGTGATGACGTCCATGTAGTCGTAGGGGCCTTAGTTTGAAGCTGCATGAGCTATGAATCTCGTATGTCGTAGTTGTTCATGTAGGAAGTAGTGGAGAGCTATGACAAAGTCCATAGGCTGTGGGGGTCGAAATCTGGAGTTGTGCGAGCTATGAACCACAACGTCCACAGAAACACTCACTCGTCCCACATGCGGGAAGGCGCTACACAATTTTTTGGGTTACAATTTTTGTGCGTAGAATAAAATGTTACTTATTGAAAGAGAGAGAGTGACATCATTGGCGTGAGGTGGCGGTGAGTGGAGATGACGGCGGAGGCTAAGGGCGGCAACAACCGAAAGAGCCAACAATGAATTTGGTCTGAGGTGGTGGTGACTGAAGTTGGTCGGAGGCTATGACGATGGCAGGAGATGCTGAGGTGATCTAGGATGACTATGATTATAAGGTGAAGGTGTCTGAAAGGTGACTGCAGCCGAAAGGTGGTGGCAGCATGGCTTGTGACTGCGATGGCGGCCTGAGACGACAGCGGCAGGAGGCCGAAGGTGGTCAGAGATGACAACAACCTGAAGACGGGGATGACCTGAAATGATGACTGTTGTGAGGTGGCACCTATGACTTCAGCTAGAGGGCAACGACGGCTGGAGGGGTGGTGACAACCAAGAGGTGACAACGGTGGCCTAAGATGTGGTGGCGTCCTGAATGCAATGATGACCTGAGATGGCAACAATCGAAAGGCTGCGGAGGCTAGAAGATGGTGGCGGTAGTGGCTAAAGGGCGGCGACAGTGGCCTGAGGTGGCGGCAGCGACCGTAAGGCAGTGACATCTTGAGATGACGACGATCAACAAGTAGTGGCGGTCGGAACACAATGGTGGCTCTAAGGCGGCGATAGTACCGACAGCTAGAGGAAGGCGACTGTGGTGACCTAAGACCGTAGGGGCGGCTGTAAGGTGGCGGCAACTTGAGACAGTGATGTAGGAGGCTAGGCTGCAGCTAGAGGTTTAATTGAGTCAAGCTGACTCATGAGCCCACTCGAGGTTGGCTCGATAAGTGGCTCGTGAATTGAGCTCTATAAGCTAACAAGCCAAGCTCAAGCCAGCCCCATCTCTACTTGTTAGCTCGTGAGTCGGCTCTTTTAAAAACATGTTAACATAAAATATACTTAAAATATATTAAATTTTAAAAAAATTATCTTGAAGTTATTAAAAACGTTAAGAAAATAAAATTTCTTATTGTATATTACGTGATTTCTTATTATTTATCTCGTAATTCTATTAGTAAACTTATTATAAAGTTATTTATAAAGTTAATTTTAATATCTTTTTCTCTTTTTTATATAGAATAAGCTGGCTCTCAAGCCGCCTCGAGCTCATAAACTTAAGCTTGAGCTTGAGCTCGAGCTCAATAAAATCAATCAATTTCAATCTCAAGTCGAGGGCTGCTCGAGCTGGACTCGACTCTTTTACATCCGAAGCTACAGCTCCCTTTTATGGAAACTTTGTTCTCTCTCTCGCTTTGGGTCTTGGTCCCCTTTCATGAGGGGATTGGGGCTCTTTTTATAGAGTCCAAATTGCAAATATGGAAAGAATCCAATCCACTTTGATAGGACGTCCCAGAGAGATCTCCATGATTGGACGGTGTTTGGTGGACCTTTGATTTTCTTAACGATATTAGAATCGAGCGATTTTGGGCTCGATGGATTCATCTTGCCAAGATGCTCAATTTGTCTATAAACATGCAACGTTAGACATTTGTTTGACTTTCCAATTATGTTTGAAAAGCTTCAAAAAAGTAGTAAAATGACTTAATTTGGGCTCGATTTAACTCAGATTTGGTTGATTTCTGTATCATTAGGTCCGTCTCGTCGATCAAGTTAGCTTGACTATAATTCTGCTCTTATCAGAGCTCTAAATAAATTTGAATCAAAATTTAAACGTTCTTTAACCTAAAATTTTGTCTCGGGATTCATGTCATGCCTCAAGATTCGTGTTGACTCTTTCATCTATTTTTCAAATTATCACTCAAATATCAAAATTCCTGTTAGAACCACAAGTCATAATAATTATATATATTAAATTTTAAATAATTTGATTGTGGCATATTTAAATAAATCGATTTGATTGTTCAAAAAAATCACTTGCTTGTTATATTTGTAAATATCAAAATTTCATGTGATCTGTACTTATTTTTAAAAAAAAATTATTAGAAAGAANCATGCCTCAAGATTCGTGTTGACTCTTTCATCTATTTTTCAAATTATCACTCAAATATCAAAATTCCTGTTACAACCACAAGTCATAATAATTATATTTATTAAATTTTAAATAATTTGAAAATGGCATATTTAAATAAATCGATTTGATTGTTCAAAAAAAATCACTTGCTTGTTATATTTGTAAATATCAAAATTTCATGTGATATGTATTTATTTAAAAAATAAAAATAAAAAATGTGCCTTAAAGATTTCTCTACGTAAATTTGTGAGTGGGAAAGAATTAATCTACACAATATTTGATGCAGATGGAAAGGATCAAGATTTGATGAGTGTAAAATAATAAAGAGAAAGGAGGCCTAGAATATCACACCCCAACCAACTCAAACTAAATAAAGTATCCCCAAAGACATGGTTGGAGACTTGGGTTGGATGCTGTCTCCCACTAATTCGTATAGTGAGAGATGAGTCTATTTTATAGTTTGTTTACCTACAATATCTAATAATTGACAAAAAAAAAAATATTTTTATTTGTCTTTTTATTTATTTTGAATTTATCTATACCTAAAAAATATTATTATTTAATATTATATAACAAAAATATGTCACACTAAATTTCTTAGAAGGGCTGCCACCAGCAACCTGGATGACTTGCAACTTAGAAGACCCGTAGCTGGACGACCTGCAGTTTGGATGACAGACTCATACATGAAAAATATCAGAAATACCCCTTTAGCACCCCCACTAAAATAAGGGTTATTATGTAACTTCATATTAGTTTTATGAATAAAATAGGTTTGAGAGGCCGAGAAGGAACCCAATTACCTCATATTAATTTTTATTTACTATGCACACTTCCTTTGTCTCTCTCTTTCTACCCGTCGTTCCTTGTCTCTCGAATGTCCTACGCAATATTCATTGGATGTGATTCACAGACAAGTTATGATTCAACAAATTAATTAATTAAGAATTCCATTTCTATCAAAGGTTTTTTAAATAAATATTTAAATGAATTTGTTTGAATTCAATAATTGTATAATTACATAAATACCAATGGAGCACGGGTCAGCCTCATGCTTTCGGCTCGACTCCAGACTCAAGACCAGTCCACCACCGACCCACCGACAGTACGCTGTTTTGAGTCGGCTCACCTCAGCTAAACTCGTATTATATTCTAAAGACGCAATTATTGAATAACTAAGACGAATTTGGATGGCTCAATAGTTCACTATCTTGACGTTTTATATATATAAAATATTTTTGTATGTGAATTTGAACTATGCGAAGTTTTGTAGAAATATCAAATATGGATATTGGTGTACAATTCAAAATTAAATAAATCACTGTACTTTGCTCAGTTGTATTACAATTATAACTAGGTTAGTGATCGTGCATTCAGATTTGGATGAAATGGTGGTCCTAATTGCAGTACACCAAATTAGAGCAGTTAATGATCCAATTTCGAGCCGAGCTAGGGGCGGCTCAAAATTGGCTAAAAAGACTCGATCCAAAATTTTGGCTGGTAGCCTAGCTTGTTTATTTCGATCAGTGCCAAAATTCAAATCAATTTTCGAACCATTAACGATCTTCGAGCTAAATTCGTTAAATTTGCAGTCTTAACATCACTGTTGCTTATTAAGGATTCGATTCCCAAAAAAAAAAAAATTGATTGAAAATTTTGACTTGTAGTCCAGCTCGTTTAATTCGATATGGTCTCCATTCGAGCTAAAACTTGAACCATCTTTTTGAGTGATGGTCTTTGAGCTAAATTCAAAACCCTAGACCAAATAATAGATAGCGCAAAATTAATACATTTGAAAATAAATAAATAGTTATACATAATAAATACAGCCCTGGACCAAATTTATGACTATCTATTATTTGAAAAATCAAATTTATGACTATCTATTATTTGAAAAACTATTACATCAGGCATATAAAGCTGCTTGCGGAGTCTAATCTCGAGTTGACATATGGAAAATTGTGGCCCACCTGCATAAAAAATTAAAATAAGATTGAAAAAAAAAAGTTTTAGCATAGGGGAATATTCCCCCATGTTATTTCGCGTTATTCAGGTGTTACTGTGGTGTTATTCATGTATTATTGTGTTATGAGAATATTTTCGGTGTTATAAATAATACAATAAGACATCAATATCACAACAATAACACCTGAATAAAGAGGAATAACACGGGAAGAATATTCTTCTGTGTTACCGGACTGGATCACAAGAAAACGAGTATTTTTTTTGTCAGCTCCATGTGGATGTGATTCATGGGAATCCGGACGTATCTCTACACGTAATATTTTTTCCAATAACACATGAATAACGCGAAAAATATTTATAATTACTCGAAGGGAATATTCCTATAACACAGTCGAGCCGGGTCACACGTTTTGAATGTGTAATTATTGTGTTGTTCATGTGTTATTGTTATGTTATTGAAGTAATAGTTTCTGTCTTATTCATCTCTTTATTGATATTATTGTTTAAAGAACAATAATATCTCAAAACCAACTCAATAATACATTAATAATACATGAATAACGCGAAAAATATTCAGAATAACGCGAAGGGAATATTCCTAAAACACGGTCTTGCAGGGTCGCACGGTGGGCCCCAGCTTTCCATGTGTGAGCTCTAGAATGAACTCTGCAAGCAGCTCTGCATGAAGAGTCCTGATGTAATAATTTTTCATGTTATTCGTTATGAAATTGTTATTATCATAGCTTTAATCATCATTGAGAGGAGTGTGCCTTCCACTTCAAAATAAATAAATAGTTATATTATTATTAGAATATGGATATGCGAAATTATAGTTTTCATGCGAGAGCTGTTGTGTGATAGTTTTTAACCAGATTGCTGAAGTTATTAGTGCCTTAAAGCTAATATTAGGTTTACATTTTCATGGAGGTTACTCATTTTTCGCCTATTTCAGCCTTGCAACTCTCCCTGTCGTTTCATAAGAACAACTTCTGTTGAGGTCTTAACTCTTATTTGATCATGATAACCATAGCCCCCCTCCTTGTCAGTATTTAAATTATCATCCAAATATCATAATTCATAATAAAAAATGAACACTTATTGTTTGTTTAATCATATCATGCTTAAATACATAGGATCATAGTTAAAAAAATTTATTATTATTAGAAATTTTTTTAAGAATATATCTACTTAGTAGTTTATTACTTGTTTATTGTATTTATTGTTAAATAAAATATTATTTTAAAATACTTAAAAATAATTATTACATGTTTTAGTATTTAAAAAAAAGTCATATTTAATTTTAAAATAAAAATAAATAAAAACAAAGGCATCACAAATGGCGCATGTATTACTTCATCACTTTAATGTTATGACGGAGCTTCCTTATAACAAGTCCAACGCATGTTATCTCATAAAAAACACTGCAATCATAACATAATGAATAATTGTGCTTAATAATAACACAAATGATTTTATCAATCATACATAATTGTAATATTTCTTTTTTACTTGTAAATATGAATTGATACGCTGCAAATAAATTTTTATTATTCAACATAAATTTCAAAATATAACATGAATCTCAAGATAATATTTTTAATAAGATATATTCAAATTTTGATAAAAAGTCATCCAGAATTCTGATTTCAACAAACTTATAGTCAAAGTGACCGGTTCGATGAGAGGAACATAATGACATCAAAGTTAGTCTAATCCGAGTCAAATCAAACCCGAATCAAGTCATTTAACCGCTTTTGAAAGATGTCTAAACAGATTTGGAAGGTCACATGGATGTCGAATCTGTAAGTTCATAGTTGAATCGAGCATTCGACAAGACGAATCCAACGAGCTCAAGATCACTCAATTCTGACATCATTAAGACAACAAAATGATTTGCAGTAGTTAAAACAACCAATATATAACATCAGCTAAAACTATTATAATTTGCAGTTGCGGTTAAGATTACAGCAACATATAGCTACAATTGAGACTATCATTAAAAGCAAGAGGAAATATTACGTGCTAAAAAAGTACGTATGAATAGGTGATATAATGATTGTATTATAGTGATATTATAGTCACAATACTACTATATCCACACCTACTTTTTTCGTAGATAATATTCCTTCCAAAAGCAATCACAAAATCACTTCTTACTTCTCAAATATTTTATTTCATCAACTTCTCATTGTAAACCCATTACCTGATCATAATGAAATTAATATTTCAATATGTAACTAATCACGTCTCGAAACTATTTATCGTATGTCAGCACCACGTACACGTGCTCTCTTTCGTTCGAATTCTATAAATTCACTCACAGTGAGGAGACTTACTATTGTCTGTATAGAAGAACAAGTTGAAACTATTAATTGGATTTGAATTCTAATCTTCTATAGGATAGAGATAATTATTCATAAAGTTAAACTGATTTGTAAAGATTTGGTTGAGAGAGAAAGAGAGAGAAAATGTTGCTATTGCCAAAATTAGAGCAATCTCTATCATCTTAAGGATTTGCAGATCATCTAATGATGTCCAAAGGCAACCTATTATGTCATTCATAGCTTGGGACAACAATTGTTTGGCCCAGTTAACGAGTCCTGAAAGGCGCAAAAAAAAGTGACAACCAAGAGTCTGTTTGGAATAACTGCAATCGTTTGAAGAAACAACTAAAAAAAAAGTTGATGTTCAATAAGTTGCAGAGACTATTATAATTTTTTTTAATTATAGTATGACTTTCTAGTCAGTTTGCAAAAAGCAGTTTCTCACTCGTCACTGCCACAAATTCACACTAAGAGCTTGTTTGGGATCACTTTTATATTTTACTTTTCACACACTTTTATTTTTTATATCTAAAAATAAATTAAATTGTTGTCGTTAAAAACAAATTAGAATATTTTTAAAAATAATCAAAACATCTAAAACTTATTTTTGAGTGTTTTTAAAAAGTAATTAAACATATTATAACATATCAAACATATTTAATTATAAGTCAAAAATAAAAATAAAATAAAACAAAAACAAAAGACCTAAAGTTATTCCAAACGACCCAAAGTTAATCACAATTTTGTTTATCATCTTTTATTAAGACCTAGATTATATTTTACTATGTATGATTTAGGAAAGAAGATTATTCTCTTTCCCTGTCTCATCAATTCAGGGAGTGGATGGGCAGAATGAAATGATTGGAGGCATTTGGGCAAACCCCATTACCTCCTTCCCTGCTTTGCCCCTTTGCGCCCTCTCCAACTTTTGCTCTGCGCATTTCATTTTGGGGCAGTATTCAATTCGCTCTTTCCCCCTAAATGATTGATGCTTAAAGAGATGGATGGGTCACCAAAGATATGAAACCTCACATTGTACAGCAAAACTATTATTCCTCTCTCTCTCTCTCTCTCTCTCTCTCTCTCTATCTCTCTCTCTCTCTCTATCTCTCTCTTAAAAAATCAGACATCTAGGTTTACTTTGTCAATGGCATACCTTTCAAATTCCAAGATTTTGATGACATATCCATAACCATTTGGGTGGAATTAAATTCCAACTTTCCTGTCATTCTCTCTCTCTCTCTCTCTACCTTTTATTCTGTCATTTTCGATCTCATTTACGCTGTATTCAATCCAATACGTGATGAAGTGGTGGCCTATTAATTCTTCTAGTTGGCTGGAGCAAATATGAGGTGGATATCAGCTTTATATTCTCTCGGGCCCTAGTTGCTTACAATAGAAGTGTAAACGAGTTGAGCCGAGCTCCAGCCACCCTTCATTTAAGCTTGATCCTGGTTAGTTAGTCGAGTTCAAGCTCGAACTTAATTCTACAAGTTTGAAGACGAGCTTAATTTAGTATGAAAGAGAGATAAAATATTAATTTAATTATTTAAGCTAGTATTATAATGGAGTGACAAAAATAATTAGTATTTAGAAGATAATTAATAAAAAAATCATTTAGTATAAAATATAAAATATTTTTAAAAATATTTTAATAATTAAAAAAATTCTTGAATTTGAATATATTTTAAGTTTTTTTTTATTAATTATTTTTTAAATGAATCGGTTCACGAGCTAACGAATTGAGTCGGCACAGGCTTGGGCTTGGCTTGATAACTCAACGACTTCAATTCAAGAGGCACTTACCGAGTCTAGCTCCATTCAGCCGACTCAAGTCAATTTGGCTTAATTACACCTCCTAATTAGCAACCATATAAGGGAAAGTAGTTTTCAGTCTAGTTTCGATTGTCACGAGCAATGAGAGTCAAAATTATGAAACAAAAAATCTTTTTTAGGACAAAGTTCCAAACAATCTTTAAAGGGCTACTTAATTGGAAGTGTTTTGAGAGTGTTGTTTTTATGCAGTTTATTGCAATTTCAATCAAACATGATTCTAGTAGTAATTTCTTATGTCTTTTCCCCTCCATTTCATCTTAATATTTGAATAACCAACTAAACATAATCTTACCAAATCAATCACCCTTCATTTATCCAAATCGCCTCATCAAGAAAAAAAGAAAAATAGAAAAGGAATTATATACTAAGCAAATTTTAAAATTTATCACAATATTACATATAGAATATAGCCTCTGCCATACATTTAGTATAGCAATTTTGTTAACCAAGAAGTATGAATGATCAATACTCTTAATCACTCTAATATATATAAATCTGAATCTGGGAACTTTACAAAAGCAATTCTAAATAGTTTTTAAATCAAAATTTGGTGGCACTAATGGAAAAGAATTTTCATCATGAGTCCCGATGCAGTTTTTCAGCATAACTCCAATCAGGGTATGTCACCTGTACAGGCAAGCACACACATATATTAAATTAGGGGCTTGCATGTACACATGACAGACCCTGATTGGAGTCATATGCAAAACTGCATCAGAAATCATGATGTAATAATTTCTCCACTACATAACCAACGATCCCGTCTATGAACTCAATGACTCAACAAGAAAATCTACTTTAGAAGCTGCAAATGTTCCTCACATTTTCCCTAACTCTTGACAATAGAATATAAAGTAAGTACAAGTCATTGAGCATTTGTTTGATACTTTCAATCTTAGCAACAACATCAAAAGCATCATAAATAGGGTGATAATGATAANACTCTAATATATATAAATCTGAATCTGGAAACTTTACAAAAAGCAATTCTAAATAGTTTTTAAATCAAACTTCGGTGGCACTACTGGAAAAGAATTTTCATCATGAGTCATGATGCAGTTTTTCATCATGACTCCAATCATGGTATGTCACTTGTACATGCAAGCCCACCCATATATTAAATTGGGGGCTTGCATGTACACGTGACAGACCTTGATTGGAGTCCTATGCAAAACTGTATCAGGAATCATGATGCAATAATTTCTCCACTACAAAACCAACGATCATGTCTATGAACTCAATGACTCAGCAAGAAGATCTACTTTAGGAGCTGCAAATGTTCCTCACATTTTCCTAAATATAAAGTAAGTACAAGTCATTGAGCATTTGTTTGATACTTTCAATCTTAGCAACAGCATCAAAAGCATCATAAATAAGGTGATAATGATAGTTGATATAATGAGTAATTTTTGGATCAAGGATGCAAGCAATAGAAATCAACATGTTATCCAATGGCATAAATGTAATCCTAGAATATTAAACACTTAAATATACAATTGATGTATAGAAACAAAAGCTAACTACTAATGATAAAGAGAAAAATAGTCCCTAAAGTCACCTTTTAAAAATTTGTGCAAAAATTAAACCACAAATTTTGAACTCCTATTGTTGTGATCAAATGGGATAATAAGAAGNCTTAAATATACAATTGATGTATAGAAACAAAAGCTAACTACTAATGATAAAGAGAAAAATAGTCCCTAAAGTTACCCTTTAAAAATTTATGCAAAAATTAAACCACAAATTTTGAACTCCTATTGTTGTGATCAAATGGGATAATGAGAATAATATATCATTTCCAATATTGGAAATACTATGTTAGAATGGATCCAATTAATAAAAATAAAGATTTTAACAATTTATGTCCATGTTATCAAAGGTTTTTGTTCTGCCTAGTTTGGATGAAATAAGAATTAATTAATTCTAAAATATAGATCCCTATAAAAACAAACCCTTACAATTAAAAAGTCNGCAAGCAATAGAAATCAACATGTTATCCAATGGCATAAATGTAATCCTAGAATATTAAACACTTAAATATACTATTTGATGTATAGAAACAAAAGCTAACTACTAATGATGAAGAGAAAAATAGTCCCTAAAGTCACCTTTTAAAAATATGTGCAAAAATTAAACCACAAATTCTGAACTCCTATTGTTGTGATCAAATGGGATAATGAGAATAATATATCATTTCCAATATTGGAAATACTATGTTAGAATGGATCCAATTAATAAAAATAAAGATTTTAACAATTTATGAACATGTTATCAGAGGTTTTTGTTCTGCCTAATTTGGATGAAATAAGAATTAATTAATTCTAAAATATAGTTTCCCTATAAAGACAAGCTCTTACAATTAAAAAGTGAGTTATATTTATCAAATTTAGCCTCCACAGCGATAGCCATATCACTCACAACGCTAATAAATAAGGGATGCCAAATACACACATCGATAGATGGATGAATATATATATATATATATATATATATATATATATATATATATGGGTATGTTACCTACTTTTGCCTGTTGGTTGCATCCTCGGTGTAAGGCCCCTCATGTTTGAGGTTTGAATCCACTCGGGCACAATTGGCCTTAAGAAAGTGGTACTCAACTTGTTAGACACATTATGTGTGGTTAAATCCTTGNTATATATATATATATATATATATATATATATATATATATATATATATATATATATATATATATGGGTATGTCACCTACTTTTGTCTGTTGGTTGCATCCTCGGTGTAAGACCCCTCATGTCTGAGGTTCGAATCCCCTCTGACACAATTGGCTTTAAGAAGGTGGTACTCAACTTATTAGACACATTAGGTGTGGTTAAAGGCTCATATAATAGCCTCTAGCCATTCCTTTGAAATATATATGTATATATATAGTCATAAATTGGAAACGGAGCCTACTGAATAAAGCTTTAACATCTACTAGATGCGATATCATTAGCAAATGCAATATCAAGTGTGATTGTGATTTTTGTTTTTGGTTTTTTCAATCATCTTTGCTATAAAGATTCATAAACCACTTCAGAAATAACTTCCAACAGTATGTGGTGGATCAAGCTTATTAAAACTTATTATGCTTGATTGAAGTTTCATCTCAGAGTCAACAAAACATGCATTGTAACAAATATGAACAATAGTTTGGTAGATTGGCTGGAAATCTAGAGCTCACAAGTGGAATCATATCCACAAAATTAATAAGATTTATCTTTAATTTATCCATCTACATGCTGGTATACTTCACTACACTCTTCATGACTTGTTAATGAGAATACTTTTTAATGTTAGAACTCATTTTGTTGAAACTTAGAATAGACCTGCACAATTTTATTGATAGGGGGACATTTAAACTCAATTACAATAAACATAATAATGAAAAATAATTAAAATAAAATAAAATAACAAGGAAAGAAAATAAAATATAATAAATTAAAAGAGGAAAAATATAATTAGGGAATAAAATCAAATAGTAAGTACTAACGACGTATGGGATAGCCGTTATAATCTAACACTCCCCTTCAAGTTGAAGCATAGATAGCAGTCATGTTCAACTTTGACTTGAAGTCACCGAACAAAGGGCGAGACCAATTTTTGGTGAGGATGCTAGCTAGTTGACTACTGGATGGCAATATGAAAGTGCAAATCTCACCAGACTCAATCTTCTCCTTAATGAAGTGTATGTCGATCTACACATGTTTGGTGCGATCATACTGGATTGGATTGCGAGTAATGTTGATTGCAGACTTATTATCACAGAACAGCTGGAGCGTGATGACAGTTGGCATCGGAGTCCACAGAGCATCATGTGTGGTCTGAGAGTTTCACAAATTCCTAAGAACATAAATCAGAATTCACTTGTAGCACTGTTTCAGACAACAATAGATTATTTCTTGTTTTTTCCATGTGACAAGATTGCCCCATACAAATGAACAATACCCCGAGGTAGAACGTCGATCATGAACTGATCTGACCCAATCAACATTTGTATACATTGCAATAGACTGAAAGGTGTGACAGAAGAAAAACAAATCTGAGCCCGGTATACCTTTTAAGTAGTGGATAATCTGGTGAACAGCTTTAAGGTGGTGCTCGAAGGGTCATGCATGAATTGACTCACTATTCCAACATATGTCGAGGCGAGTATGAGTTGGGTAGATGAGTTTTTCCTACAAGACGTTGGCAATTAGGTTTTGTTGACCGGTACAACTTTGGAAAAGTCAGATAATTTTCATTAGGATCTATAAGAATAACAATTGATAGTTTGCAAAGAAAAATGTTGTTCTCTGTCAAGAGATCCATCACATATTTGCGCTGAGACAAACAACTCCCCCAAGATAATCGAGCCACTTCCATATCTAAAAAGTACCAAAGAGATTCCAGTTCTTCATCTTGAAGAACGAAGCAAGAATGTCTTTTATGGACTCTAATGTTGGAAGATCGTTACCTGTAAGAACAATATCTTCAACATGAAGAATAAGAACAGCTACCTGGCCATTCAAGGAATGTAGGAAGAAGAGGGCGTGTTCAAATTGAGCCTGAGTGGAAACATGGCCCGCGACCACCTTTGTGAACTTATTGAACCAGGCTATTGGGGGAGTGTTTTAGCCCATAAAGGGGCTTTCGTAGCATACACACTTGTCCTCTGGAGACGGTAGAATCAAAACCCGGAGGGAGAGACATCGCGTCTTTTATCAGCTCTCCATTCAAGAATCCATTCTTGATATAAAGTTGAAATAAAGGTCAATCCAGATTCGCTACAAATAACAACAGGACTTAAATAATGTTCAACTTAGCCACTAGAGTAAATGTCTCTTCATAGTCAACTCCATATGTCTAAGAGTATCATTTAGCGACCAATTTGTTCTTGTTGCGTTCAAAGGACTCGTCAGAGTTGAACTTAGTGCTGAAAATCCATCGACATCCTACAACTTTCTTATCCTGAGGTAGGTCCACAATGTCCCGCGTGTGGTTCCACTGAAGGGCATTCATCTCCTCCATTACAGTCGTTTCCCAGTCTGGACCATCAAAAGCAACCTCAATAGTAGCAAAGATAAGAATACTCTGTAGGTTGGCAATAAATTGTGGAAAGAGATATATTTTGTCATAGAATAGAGGGAGCATGTCAGATTGTGTACCTTACTCAGAGAACTCATTTTCACATTCGGAGAGATCGTGTTGAGGATGTCATCCGGAATGAAGTCAAGGTTCTATAAAGAGGAAGTGAGATCCAGAGTAGGAGTATTGGGACGAGTTCATCAAGTGCAGTCTGACATGATCATGGAGTTCTCCACTTCCCAAGCTCCATAAGTCGGATCAGTCTTTGGAGGCTCACGAACCACACTTGTGAAGTAACCAACCTTCCCAATCCTTTGATGAACAAAGACACTGCTTGGAACCATTAGAGAAAGTTATTATTGTTCAATTTATGGTTTGTAATTAAGAAACTCATGTTGGTTTCCCATCATCCAGTCTGCAAGGGAGCAGAAATTAAGTTGATCCTCTGGTGGAATCCAGAACACTTTCTGGAGGTGGTTCAGAGTTTAAGGAAACCACCATAATTCCGACTGAGCCAAAGGATATATTGTTGTGATTCTAAGCCATCGATGAATTTTGGTAGAATCGAGATAAAAAGATATAACTTCAGGATTGCAGGGAGCACGACAGTTGCAGGAAACCTTCCTAAAGAACAGTGAACATGAATAGAGGAGACCGGCGGCAAGATGGGGCAAACCGGCGATGCACGTTGGAGCAGAGGAGACTGACTGCTTGACCTTGCAGGGAAGCCGGTGATTGCGCAGGAACAGAGGAATTCTTCAGACAAAAGGAATTGAATAAGTGGAAGCTTGAACTGCGGGATTCCTACAGTTTGTTGTGCCAGGTAGAGGTTGCCATTGGATTCCTGCGTGAACCTACAGTTTGTTGAACCGGACAAAGGATGTTGCTCCTCTGATTGTCGTGAATCCCACAGAAACAGAGGATGTCGGTGGGTCCTTCAGAATAAGAGGACTACTATTGTTTGCTTGAACCAGCGGCTAGGAGGAAGTGGAGGTGGCGGCTGCAGGAACCGGCTGAGAAGGCATAATTTTATTGGCAGGAGAAGGGGTATTAAAGCCAATTATAATAAGCCTAATAATTGAAAGCAATCAAAACATAAAAAAATAACAAGGAAAGAAAATCAAACATAAGAAAACAAAAGAGGAAAAATAGAAACAGGGAATAAATTCAAATAATTAGTAATAACAGCATAGGGATAGCCATTACAATCTAATATATTTAATAGAATGTTGAAACATAAATGTTCAACTATTATGAAAGAGAACTCATGCACAATAATCATCTTAGCAATGATATTTTTAACCCAATAATGCTAATAAGAAATGGAATCGCATACACAGTTCTCTTCAAATTTTTTATAGTTCGANGATGTTGCTCCTCTGATTGTCGCGATTCCTACAGGAACAGAGGATGTCGATAGGTTCCTAAAGAATCAGAGGGCTCCTATTGTTTGCTTGAACCAGCGACTAGGAGGAGGAGGAGGTGGCGGCTGCAGGAACCGGTAGAGAAGGCATAATTTTATTGGCAGGAGGAGAGGTATTTAAAGCCAATTATAATAAGCCTAATAATGGAAAGCAATCAAAACATAAAAAAATAATAAGGAAAGAAAAAATCAAACATAATAAAACAAAAGAGGAAAAATAGAAACAGGGAATAAATTCAAATAATTAATAATATCGACATGGGTATAGCCATTACAATCTAACATATTTAATAGAATTTTGAAACATAAATTTTCAACCATTATGAAAGAGAACTCATGCACAATAATCATCTTAGCAATGATATTTTAACCCAATAATGCTAATAAGAAATGGAACCGCATACACAGTTCTCTTCGAATTTTTTATAGTTCGGTTTTTTTTTTTTTTCATTTTTCCCAAGTGGTCTATTTTGTTATAACGATAATTTTTTGTATTCTTAGGAATCTAAGAAGTTGTGTTACATCTTTGTTTTACATATGACCAAAGGTAAACATAACATTTCCAATTTTCAACAGATTTTCCCTTTAGCTTAACACTAAGTCGAGTGAAATGATCACATATGTTTNGAACCGCATACACAGTTCTCTTCAATTTTTTTATAGTTCGGTTATTTTTTTTTTTTTTTTCGCTTTTCCCAAGTGGCTTATTTTGTTATAACGAAAATTTTTTGTATTCTTAGGAATCTAAGAAGTTGTGTTACATCTTTGTTTTACAGATGACCGAAGGTACACATAACATTTCCAATTTTCAACAGATTTTCCCTTTAGTTTAACACTAAGTCGAGTGAAATGATCACATATGTTCGATCTTTATTTCTTTCCTTCATTTATCTTCTACATCAACAACGTAAAAATAGATATGTACACTACAGCTGCATTGCCAGGCTCTCACTGGCTAGATTTAATGCTAGACTCATTTTGGTTCAAATTGCTCGAAGAAGGTGAATCATACTAATTAATAACAACTAATTCTAAAGATAAAATGATAAAATGAGATAAAAAACCATTGCAGAATAACAGTGTAGGTGCACTAAAAGAGCAAATATAGGTGTGCCAAAAATTGGCCTTACACCAACTCGACTAAAAAAATTTGGTTTCGGATTGATCAAAATAATTTCGAAGTCGAGTTTGGGTTAGGAATCCGAACCAGTTTAATTTTTTGGGTCAGGTTTAGGTACAAATACACATGCAAGCACAATAGGACGAGCATAAAGCCATAGGTTACACGAAAATATCACAAAATCTAGCACATAGAAAGAGAAAAAATATGCACAATTGTAGTTTAATACAGCAAGCACGTCCGTAAATCATCTATAACCATTCACGTCAATGTATGTAGCAATGCACGGACTATAAATAGTAGTTCATGTCAGTGTAAGATACCGAAGTACTGATCAAGCCATTTCAGTTGCGAACAAATCAATAAAACATTTAAGCCTGTTTCACTTTAAAACATGTAAAGAGTCGTAACAGTATGAATCAATATTAGAATTAATCAATACATTAGTAAGATACGTCTACATCATTCTTTAGTAAATATAACGCATGTAAACAACTGCAAATGACATTCATTTATAATGCACTTAGCAATAAGTTATCATCAATTTCACTGATGAGGCTATCCTAATTATGATAGGCTGGGTGCCCATCAGCTAGAAGTATGCCTACCCATGTCAACATCCATCTAAACATAGCATCCTTAACATCTCCCTTTAATTAATCAATACCTACACATGCCCCATCTCTGTGTATCAATAAAACAAGCTCATTCCACTAGCACTCTTACGCAACATTGTACAATCAAACAATCAGAGAATAATCATTTAGCCAATAATTTCATTGCATATATAAATTCGATAGCATTCATATAACATAACCAACACGTCCAAATCTCATACAGGTTATATATCGTGCCACGTATCAACAAACAATTCATGAATACTGATTTAAAATGATGGAAAATTATAAAATTGCATTGAAACATAAGAAATTGGAATATGCCAAAATTTTATGGTAAATTTTTTCAGTAAGTCGTCAAATCTTTGTTTCACAGAAGTTCATACAAAGAAAATATGAGGAAATATATGAGAATCAAAATCATCAAGTTTTGGGATATTAAAACGATAACATACCTCACAAAGAATATTTTGTTTCCAACTGGACAAACTTCTATTGACCCCTATGACCTCCAATCTCTTCCGTTCTCTCTAGTTCTCTCACCCTCTCATTCTCTATCTCTAAGCATCTATAAAAGTCATGGAATCATAAGAAAGCTCCTTAAAATTGGATAAGAGCATTTTGGGAGTAAAAGAGGGAAAACTATCACCAAAAAAAAAGTCCAATAAGACAACGATGAACATTTCAATACATGACTTAAAAAATCCTAAAAAATAATGCATAGAATATTTCCCTAATGCACAATATACTAGCACAAATCTCTCGCAATCAAACATAAAATGACTCCAAAAAACTCATTCGCATAGGCCGACATCAATCGTAACCTCAATCATAGCATATCACAATTCATTGAATTATATAACTTTAATGAACCCGATCATACATAAAATGTTTGATTGTATGTAAGTTCATCTAGTGAGCAATTTGCTTGAAATACCATCAAATATGCATACAAAAGGCAATGATCAATCATGCATATACAAAAAATTGCATCCACAAAAAACTTTAGAAAGAATTAAAAATCCATTGTTCTATCAAGAAGAAGTCGGGTGGGTCACTACACAAGTGGGTGCCACACCTTGTTTGGGAAGAGGCAAACTAAAGAGACAAAGGAGATGTCAAAGAGTCATCTCAAAGTGAAAGGAAGTGAGGAGAATTAAGTTGATGAGTGGTATTATAGCCCTAGGGTCATGATAACATGAATCTGCACCATTTATTCATTTATTAATGGCTAAGAAAAATTATAGAAATTAATCCAAACCTTTATCATCAATTCATCAACATCTAAAGAAAGCAAAAAGAGGAAGAGAATTGATATCAAATGCTGCCATCGAACAAACTGAAATAGCTTCTATCAAAAGAAACCAATAAACCATGCATTATTTTTATTTATATCCACCAAATATAATACATACACACACATAAAGTATGGTAAAAATTGAGATAATCACAAGCTAGGTCAACCCAATCTATTTTTTTCTCAAAAATAATAAAAAAAAAGTGTATTTTTTTGCTCAAGGATCAGTTGAGTCACTTTGATTTGAGATAAATCTAGTCTTCAAGTAATCTTCAATAGCTAAACTCTCACCCCTAACTATAATAGATGAGAAATATAAACGCAGAGTTTAGTTGAATAGATTAGCTACCACTTGGGCTTCTTTGTGGGAGGTGAACATGGTAGATTCCCACTCATATGAAGCTCAAGAGTGAGTTTGCTTAGCTCTACAGAATATGGACTCTCTGACAAGGAAATAATCCTTTGGCACAAGTCATTTCTTTAGCGTTCAATGCACTAAAACCATATTTGTTAGGAGCAACAATCATCCGCTCCACACTAATTAGTAGAGGCAATGGTTAGTTACAGAGGTGTGCCATGACCATTAAACCTTAAACTTGTAGTCATTCATACTAAAAAGAGAAATTATTAAGCTATCTCCAAAAGGGTGTGCCATAACATCTAATGCGAAAATGAATAATTGCAAGCAACAATGGCCTCACATTGCTATATTAGTCATTAAATGCATTTTTTTCATTTTTTGTATGTCAATAAAAGTGGGCCCAAATTTCCTTGTCATTTTAGGCTTTGTTATGGTAAATTTTTTGTTTTAATGTTCTTGAGAATAAAAAGAGGAGAATGTCAAATGATTTGTGGCAGTCAAGTTGTCATTAGCATTGCAAAAAACCCTGTGCATCATGACAGAACCAAACACATTGAGATTCATAGACAGTTTATCTTTGAAAAGGTCAATAGTGTCATTATACACTTAAGGTCTGTTTGGAACAACTTTCTGTTGACTTTGCGTTTCAGACCGACACTACAGTTCTATTTGAGGAATTGTTTTCTTCCTGCTTTCTAAAAATTTTTGTGAAGAGAAACAGTTTTTTTCAACCTGCCCTGTAAATGTGTGGTGATTGTAAAACTACTATCTAATTTTTTCAAAAAATATATATATATAATTATAATTCTCACCACAACTTTCTAAGTTGTTTTCTCTACCACAGCTTTACAACTATATTTTTAAGAAACTGCAGTTGCCCCAAACATGAGTTTTGGGTCGGTGGCACAGTGCTACACCGCGGTTTTTTTCTATTTGGCAAAACTTCATTTTGTCTGCGTTCTCAAAAATCTGTAGCAAAAGTTGTGTTTTCTCACCAGACCTAGCTACCTGNTTTTCATTCATAGCTACCGCAAGTTTTTGAACAACAAATTCTTCAGCAGTTTTATAGTTGCTTCTTCAAACAACTGTAGCTGCCCCAAACAAACCCTTAATCTATATTCCAACTCATCTTCAAGTCGTTGATATCTTCACTAAATCCCTACCTCCAGGCAGTTTCAAAAATTTGAATACCAAGTTGGGTCCTTGCAACATCTATAATCCCACTCGAAGGTAGGTTGTGGAATTTCGTCCCTGTTAGGTGGCCTAGACCGTCGACCATATGGGACCAACAGGTTTGATCTGTAGATGCTATTGGAGAGAGTTTCTTATTTCAGCTTTATTATTGTTNTATATATATATATATATATATATATATATATATATATATATATATATATATATATATATATATATTTCATAGCTACCGCAACTTTTTGAACAACAAATTCTTCAGTAGTTTTACAGTTGTTTCTTCAAACAACTGCAGCTGCCCCAAACAAACCCTTAATTTATATTCCAACTCATCTTCAAGTCGTTGATGTCTTCACTAAATCCCTACCTCCAGGCAGTTTCAAAAATTTGAATACCAAGTTGGGTCCTTGCAACATCTATAATCCCACTCGAAGGTAGGTTGTGGAATTTCGTCCCTGTTAGGTGGCCTAGACCGTCGACCATATGGGACCATCAGGTTTGATCTGTAGATGCTATTGGAGAGAGTTTCTTATTTCAGCTTTATTATTGTTTATTCTTTTCTTATTATGTTGNCTTAATTTATATTCCAACTCATCTTCAAGTCGTTGATGTCTTCACTAAATCCCTACCTCCAGGCAGTTTCAATAATTTGAATACCAAGTTGGGTCCTTGCAACATCTATGACCCCCCTTGAAGGTAGGTTGTGGAATTTCGTCCCTGTTAGGTGGCCTAGACCATCGACCATATGGGACCAACAGGTTTGATCTGTAGATGCCATTGGAGAGAGTTTATTATTTCAGCTTTACTATTGTTTATTCTTTTCTTATTATGTTGTATGTCTTTCTTTCTTTACTTGTTTTATATTTGGTAAGTTGTAATAGTCTTATTATGTTTGCCCTAAAAGGTCCCCATATAATAAGGGGAAAGGTTGTAACTTGGTTTTGAGGGAATAAGAGAATATAGCTTCTCCACCTTTCTTCATAAAGCATAGGTGGAATAATAAACAAACTAAACAAGATGCACTAAGAAACATAGCAAAACTAAAATGGAACAAAATAAACACTCAACAAAGTGAGCTTATACTAGTTATATGGGTTCATCTGTATTAT
This sequence comes from Phalaenopsis hybrid cultivar, assembly GCA_002079205.1. NCBI lineage: Eukaryota > Viridiplantae > Streptophyta > Magnoliopsida > Asparagales > Orchidaceae > Phalaenopsis > Phalaenopsis hybrid cultivar. The sequence goes on along the minus strand of JXCR01138305.1, from coordinate 93,261 downwards.
TGAATTACTAGAACTTGAACTAGGTTGGCTTATAAAGAATGTCGAGCGAGACTCCATCCACTGCCTCTTCGCAAAAATAAAAAGCCGACTTCCAAGCACCACAAGTAAAAATAATAATGCACTTGATGCCCTTATATAACAATCATGCTGATTTACTATTAAAGTCAGGTGTTGATGGGTGTACCTACAGGTTGCAATGTGTGGCTCTATTTTAGTTAGTAACCAACAAACAATACTAGCATGGTGACGTGTATATGTGTCATGATCAGTATACTATGCACACCTTTCAAGGTGATGTTAGAATAATATAACATGAAGCAATTCTTATTTTCATAAAACCTTCTTCTAAGGCAGATTTGACATCACAAAAAAAATGAAATGTACTTTTGAGGCCAATTTGACTAATTGTCGAGACAAAATAGCATTAAGACGATTGATTCAGGTCAATTCATCTCATAAAACATGCAACTTTGTTTATACAAATTTCATCTTGATGGCATGAATGCTAGACTTTTTTACACCCACTCAAGTTTGTGTTGTATGAGCTGAACCAACTAAAAAGTCCAATATGATTCTAATATTTTCATAAGTGCAAAATAATTAAAATTTCAAAAAAGTACAAGTTCAATCATCAGAAAGGAGAACATCCTCCAGCATGTATATCCTTTGATTTCTTTGTGGGGCACTGCTTTGTTGTCAATGTTGAATATGGTAATCCCACGGTTGGGAATTTCAACAACCAATTCTATCATAAGAAAAATGATAGTTTTTAAGTGTTCCCTAAACTATAACAGTGACACCGTACAAAGTAATCATGGTTTGTGTCGGAGGAGGTAATGAAACTACTATGAGGAAATCACATATCTCCAAACAAGCCATATAGTTGGCACTTTTAAAAACATCTACTTCTACACGAGCCTTTGCTAGACTCAAAATAGTTTAGAGATAATTTGAAAATCATTATTTGGGATTCCATGTTGCTTCTTGATTTTCATACTTTCAGATGACTAAAATAGATACCAAACCAGTAAGCATACGGAGGCAAAGTTTGTGTTTAGTAGGTTTGGAGATTTCAGCTTAGGAATAATCTTACTACCTCAGCTCTGGATAAGACACTAAATTTAGAATCTAACAGGTTTTGTTTTCCTGCAGCTACTGAATAGTTAGCAAGCACCAAACACAAAGACGCTTACACTAGTTTGAACATGATTATAATTTTGTTTTTGTAAATTCATCTTTAAGAGAACCTATGAAATAAATTTCTTTTGATCAACCATGATCGGCTCTAGATGTCTTGGTTCTAGAAGATATAATCAACTCAACCAAATCTGAGAGAATGAGTTCTTATGCCTTGTTGGATAGTTGTTAAATGGTGGGCTGTATCAACTCATCTCTTGGAGGCAAAGAATCTAAATAGAGCAATCCAAATAGCTTTTTTATCCATTTTGTAATTTTCCAATTTTTACTTTTTAAACAATTATTGAGCAAGAAAATTGAAATTTTTTCCCCTGAAATGGAGTTGGGAATGCTAAGAGATGAGCAATTTTTTTTTAACTTTTTAAAATTATGACATTGTTTTTCATCTTTTGACTATTTTTTTTTGTTTGTTTACCTTCNCTTGTTGGATAGTTGTTAAATGGTGGGCTGTATCAACTCATCTCTTGGAGGCAAAGAATCTAAATAGAGCAAACCAAATAGCTTTTTTATCCATTTTGTAATTTTCCAATTTTTACTTTTTAAATAATTATTGAGCAAGAAAATTGAAATTTTTTCCCCTGAAATGGAGTTGGGAATGCTAAGAGATGATTATGACATTGTTTCTTATCTTTTGACTTTTTTTTTTGTTTTTTTTTTTGTTTACCTTCTCTCTCTCTCACCTTCTTTCAATTCACAACAAATTATAAGGTAAATTCAATATTTTTTACCTTCTTCCNCTTCTCTCTCTCTCACCTTCTTTCAATTCACAACAAATTATAAGGTAAATTCAATATTTTTTTACCTTCTTCCAAAACTTTCAAATCAAACCTCAATATAAGTCTCATTACTTGGGATTTGTGGATGATTAGATTCATGATGTGATGATATCTGAAATTAAAATGTTGTTGGACGTATGTCTTAACAAATACCAAAATGTCAAACTAAGTTACCCAAGTATCCTTTCATCCTAGCCAGTTTTACTTTATATAGACCAAGAAGACCATTATGGATCATCCTAACAACAAGTGGATCTTCCAAAAAATCCTTTCATGTGGAGGAAGCTTCCTAGACTGTAGCACTCTTGAGTATGTTGACCCCAACTTTGGGACAACAGGCCAAGTCAAACCCAAAGCAATCATTGCCACTCCACATTATATAGAGGCCATGATTTTCCAATTACTTACATTCTAAGTCTTTAAGTTATTTAGTCCATCTGATAAGGCAGAATATCTTCTATTGCAAAGTTATGTCACAAAATTGGCAGCTTTGTAGAGCATTTCACATTGACCTATCAGGCCATCTTGTACGAGAAAACTTGCAATTGGTAACAAAGATCCCCTAATTAAAAACCTAAGAAATAAAAATAAGTCTAACTATTATGCTCAGAGCCCATTGAAGACTTTGGACTCGGGAACCATGGAGCTTTGATGTTTGCAACCATCCCACAAACTCCTTTGACTATGGAAATTTATAATCTAGATAGGGTTTCCCGACCATTAAGCTATCTCTTCAATGTGCAAAAACAGTGATAAATTTTAAAAACCATTAATAACACGGGAAGTCATCCACAACATAATATCAGTATGAGTTTCATGACATTCTTAACAGACAGTACACTCCCAAAATTGGGAGGGGTGATTAAAAATAGGAGCTTAAACCAATGAGAAGCCTCAAACAAAAAATATAAAGTCCAATCTCCAATGTGAAGGCAAAATTTACAAATAGAGTTTCTCCGTTGTTTAATCAACCTCCTGAAAATTCATATCTCAAATCAACTTGAGCCAGTGAGCTTTTAGATCTAACAACAATAAATTCTCAAATGCCAAAGAAATGAGGTAGAAGAGAGAAAAAAATGGATAGATGGGCACTCCAAGAAATGAGGCAGCAATGCATATATAAGATTACAGCAAAACAATTTCAAATGCTCGAGCCAAACTAGAAAAGTAGCTTCAACCAGTTTCCAACAAAATTGCAACCTTTTACTTTACATGGTTATGAGAAAAGTATAACCTACGTTACATTCTAGGATATACAGATTAAACTTCTAAAACAATGAAGAAAAGCATCAATTTATCATTCAAATCACAATCATTTATGCTCACGTAAGCTATTGAAACTGCAACTAACCATAGTAAAACTTTATAAGACTTTATGATTCCTTCCAAAATGATCGCTTCAATGCTCCATATCCATTCTATAAGCTGCAGGATCACTTGCCTCCCTCGACCTCCAAGAAGTAAACTCCAGTTCCTTTAGCCTCAACTCCAGAATCATTCTTTCATTCTCTTTCATCAACCTTTCATTCTCCAGCCTCATCTTCTCCATTTCCCTATCCTTCTTGCTCCGAAACCTCTGCCACTTAAAGTTCCTCTTCTTCAATTCTAAAGCCTCAGACAGAATCACCAATCTCTCCTGTTTACTTTGCAATGCCCGTCTTTGGAACCAATCCAGCTTCTCCGAAGCTGTTCTATTGTTGTCCTGAAACACCAAATCAATTTCAGCAAGGAACTCCTCAATATCCAATTGCCCATGCTCTTCACTCTTCCCGTCATCATCGTCCCCATCCTCACTATCCTGACCAACTTCAGGCAAAATGCCAGAACATGCTAGAATTTCACTCTTCAGTCCAAAAATATGTGAATCCGGTATCGTCTGCCCATTGTGATAAGCACACATCTCCCTGTAAAACAGATGCTTCGAACTCAATATCTTCTTCACATCCTCCTTCATCTTGGCAGAAACATATGTCATCGACTCCAACAAAGCCGGGTTTTCCACAACCATGCAAGTAGTTCCACGGCCAAGGATCTCATTCAATCTCTTGTACCTTTTATTGAGGTCATTGAACTTGTCCTCACATTGCTGAGGAGAAACAAAGCAACCCTTTTCCTTCATTAACTTGGAGACAGCTTTCCATTTGCCTTTCTTCTGAAGAATGGATCGCCGCCGCGCAGCAGCCTCGACGNCTCTTGTACCTTTTATTGAGGTCATTGAACTTGTCCTCACATTGCTGAGGAGAAACAAAGCAACCCTTTTCCATCATTAACTTCGAGACAGCTTTCCATTTGCCTTTCTTCTGAAGAATAGACCGCCGCCGCGCAGCAGCCTCCACTGGGTCAGGCGTGCCTTCATCGTTGATGAAAGCAACAACGGTGACAAGGAGACGAACCATCTCATCAGTCCATTTCATTCGATGCCATTGGGATTCCTGCTTAGCGCTCTCGCCAAAAGCGAAGGAATCGTCTTCTTCATCGCTGAGAGAGGGAGAGGTGCCGTGGCTTGGTAGGACATGGCAATTGGGAACAGCTGGCCGAGCCTGAACTTGGCTAGATCCGCCGTGATGGCATATGTTGATTGAGGGATCGAGATCGAGCGTTATAGAAGAAGTCCCGTGAAGCAGACGGCCGGTTATCGTTGAGTTGTCCATGCTTGGGAGACTTTAGGGATCGTTAACGATATGGACAAAGAACCCTAGAAAATCTAATTAAGCATAGAATTATCCGTGTTTGAGCGATAAAAAGGATTGAAAATTGTACATGAACCCTAGAATTGCGAAGAAGCAGCAATCAACAATCAAAACAATATAAAATAAGAATAATCGAAACAATCTGAAATGGACAAAAAATAGGGGTTTGCCTCTACGGATCCAAGTGTAAAATTGGGGGAATTCGGCATTCCGGGACCGTTGGGGCTGTAACCTGAAAATTTTTAGAATATTTTGTGAACTTGAATCGAATTCTTCCCCCATAAAATGTATTCTTTCCACTCATTTTCTTCAAGGTACATTTTACATATCTTACGTCTAAACTTTACATTTAACTTTTATCCCACCAAAATGTTCCATATTGCATAAGAAAATACCATCATTTTAAGGTATAAAAAGTAAAATACCATTTCATGGATAGACCAAATGGCATTTATACCTAAAAAATAAAATTTAGGTATTAGATTTGTAAATGCAAAAGAATTGAGTGGTATATATGTAAATCTTTTTTTTTTCTAATGTTAATCTTTTAAGGTCTGTTTGAGGCAGCATCTGTATTTCAGGATAAGCAGGTTATCCTGAAATGTGGCCCTCAGGTCGACTGCGGGAGTCGACACGCGGCTTACGCTTAGTGTAAAAAATATAAACGCGGCAGACAGCGTTTTCAAAAACGTGCAAATCAAATGGTTACGAGGTGTATTCAAAAACACTGCTGCACTTATAAGTTGTATCAAACGGGCTCTTGGTTTATATAGTATATTTATTTATTTTTAGTTAACAAAATTTTTTTTATGACAATAATTAGAGTGCGTTTGTGGGGGCGATGTGGTGTCACACCGTAGTGTTTCTTATTTGATAAAATGATATTTTTGGCTACACTCAAAAAAGCTGTTTTCCTATCATACCAGCATCAGTGCACCGGATCCCATCAGAACTTCGCAATTAAGCGTGCTTGGGCGAGAATAGTACTAGGATAGGTGACCTCCTGAGAAGTCCTCATGTCGCACCCCACCTTAAAATTAGTGGGATTAAGGCTTTGTTGTTGTTGTTGTTGTACTCTAAAAAAAACTGCAACTAAAAGCTATGTTTTCCTATCAAACCTAGCTACCTGCAATGACAGCTAAAAAGTTGGGCTTAACTTAAAAAAATTACAATAATCACCATAGCTTTTTGAACAACTGTTTTTTTTTCAGCAATTTCACAGCTGTTTTTTTAAACAGCTGCAGCAGCCGCAAACTGATCTTTAGTTTTTGTTTTAAATTATGAAAGCTACTCAACAACTAAGGGTGCATTTGGAGCTGCTGTTGTAAAGTTGCTTCCTGAAGAAGTAGCTTTAAGGAGTTGCCAAAAAGCTGTTGATGAAGATGCAGATGTATGTTTAGGAGATGTGTTCTGTTGTTGTTGTTTCTTATGAGAAAGACGGTTTGTCCTTATATATGTAATAAATTGAAATAAATGTATTTTTTCATAATATTCAGAACTAAATAACAAAAAAAGGTTGTATTACAAAAAAAACTGATAGTCCTACAATAATGAGGACAACAACAAAAATCAACAAGCTTAGAATGATGTTTATATTGAAATCTTGATGATCAAGTCTTTGGATCAATCTCCTCTACATCGCTGCATCTCTCCTCGACTGATCATGATCTGGTGGGTCCTCGTCAGTGTCATTACCCAATGGAAGAAATCGTAATTTGCGAGAGTCTTATTTTTAGGACAAGAATAAAATCTTCTCTCATAGTTGTCTTCCTTTTTGGACATGTACTAAACACACCAGTCATCACAATAACAAAACGGAACTTTCAAAGTGTCTGATGAGCTTAAGCTCATATTTCTTGTTATAATATTACATAATTTCTCTAATTAACAAAAATTAATAAATACAACATTCCAGATATTTGAAAAAATATAAGCAGTCTTATCATTAAGAATTAAAGGTTGTTGGTGCACAAACAAGAAAGATACAATACAGATTGGTGCAAATACTTTAAAAAATATACATTTAGAGAAAACATAGAGATGAAATATGAGTCATCAACTACAAATAACTAGTTGATGCTACAAAAGTACAGTCATTGTATTCACCAACACATCAGTAATTTTTTTTCTTAACTTTAATATCTCCTTGACGTCTTCTCCCTCAAAAGTTTTGTACTAATTTATCCTAAAGTCCTCTCCTTGCATCGAAGGTCCGACTTGATGTTGGTTAGCTTCCTCAGGCATGCAGGTAGGGTCATCATCAAAGACCCTAAAATTGATATCATCTCAGAATGAATGTCTCTATATAAATTTATGGAGCGCAATCGTTGCAAGAACCTTCTTCACCTATTTTTTTGATAGAATATGTAGACATATCTCAGAGTATGACCCACTTCTTCTTTCATACACCAAATGCTCGCTCGATGACACTATGTAATGAAGAGTGTCTTTTGTTAAAGAGCTCATTCCTTCATCTAATCACTTGGTTGTTAAGCTCAAAGGCGGGGAGGTGATATCTTGTGTAGGGAAATAGCTTCAAAAAACCTCATTGTAGTGGATATATCGAATCGACAAGATAGTACTTTCATGAATAATTACAACATTAATGATTTTTTTAAAGAGAAATGTAATAATGATGGATTAGTTAGATGCACCAACTTTGCAGAGGCATTGTGAATTTGTATTCGGACCATCGGGTTGCAAATTTGAATATTCTATTGTCGTGTGCACTCTCTTTGCAACCAACCATCACGAATGTAAAATATATACTAAAATCACAAAAAATGAAACAATGCTCCACATTCTCTCCAAAAAATGTTACTCCACACTGAGAAGGAGGCAATTGCAAACAGTTTGACCAGCAAAATATGTTAGACAAACTGAAAACCAGTGCTCATATACATCTCTAAAGAAAATAAACCAGCAAAAAAATTGAAATAAGCAGATGAGCATTCTTCATATATATTCATCACATTGCTTCTACTAATTATTCAGAACAAAGATGATACTGACTTATCTATCATGCAAACTTCAAATATGCAACAAAACATATACAATTCAATTTATGAAAGTCTCAGCAGAAAAAAACTAGAAATAATGAAGTAGTGCTTAACATTTTACACCCCAAAAGTTATTGTACACTGAGGAGAAAACAAGAGCAAACAATTTGGCTAGCAAAATTTGCCAGAAAACTGAAAATTAGAGCTCATATATACACTAAACAAAATAAACCAACAAAGAGATCTAAAACAAATAGATGAGCATTGCTCATATATATTTCATCTTATTGCTTCTGCTGATTGATCAAAACATGTAAGGATTTTGCTAACTTATGTATCATGGATACTTCAAATGTGCAGCAAAACATATGCAATTCTATTTATAAAAGTTTCAAACAAACTAAAAAAAAGAAACAATACTCAACATCCTCTTCCCAAAATATTACTCCACACTGAGGAGGCGGCAAGAGCAAACAATTCGACGAGCAAAATTTGTCTGACAAACCAAAAATTAGTGCTCATATATCAATCAAAAGAAAATAGACCAACAAAAAAAACTTAAATAAACAGATGAGTAATGATAATATATATTTTATCCATTGTCTCCACTGATTGATTAGAATAAGTCAGGATGTTGTTAACTTGTCTATTATTCAAGCTTCAATTGTGCATAAGAGAATATATTGTTATATTTATAAAAGACTCAAATAAACTAAAAAAGAAGCAGTGCTCAACAGTCTCTCCCCAAAATGTTACCCACACTAAGGAGGCAAGTGCAAACAATTCAACCATCAGAATATGTTAGACAAATTAAAAACTAGTACTTATATACCTATTTAAAGAAAATAAATCAACAAAAAAAATGAAATAAATAGATGAACATTGCTCATATGTACTTTATCCCACTGCTTCTATTGATTATTCAAAATAAGCAAGGATGTTGCTATCTTATATATCATGCAAACTTCAATTGTGCAGTAAAACATATACAATTCTATTTATAAAAGTCTCATAGAAAACCAAAAAAAGTGAGCAGTTCTCAACATTCTCCACCTCAAAATGTTACTCCGCATCCTAAGAATCAAGACTTAAAATGGAAATCTCATTATCTAAATTTGAGATATATTTGTGTCCTGCTACATAGACTCATGTTAAAAGGAGAACATAAATAAATTAGTTATATTCTAATACGTTCATAAAAGATTACATTGATCTACAAAAATCTAGGCACAAAATTTAATCGAAAGCTTCAAAAATCAAATTTGAAAATGTCCACACTCGGATTTATGATCATGTGAAGGGTCTTAGGGAAATGAACTAGATGACATCAAAAATGATCTCACTTGAGCCCAAGTGGGTCTGGATCATGCACTTAAAGCATAATTGAAAGCTTTGAATATATTTTTGGGGACTAATCGATCTCCAATTCTGACAAGTTTATAGTCAAATTGAGCATCTCCACATGTTAAATCCATCAAGCTTAATATCACTTAATTTTAACATCATTTAGATACTTAAATGCTTATAAAATATCATCTGATCAAAGATACCATTTCGAGTTGTTGATGGAGCAGTCCAAATTCATGCAACATTTATGGAGTATGTCACTCACAAAATCTACAAATAGACCCTCACTCTCTTCATGAAGGGAGAGCTAGACCTGGACGGCAAAGTTAAAGGAGCTCCAAGCTCTTAAAGGTTCCTAAATCCAACCCTATTTGACTAATGTTGACTGGCTGATGCCATCGCCAGACCATTGTTGTTGCTACCCCACCACCATCGTCATTAATGCCCGACCACCGCCACTAAGCCATCACCGCCTCTAAATCGTCATTGCCAGAACACCGTCGACTAGCTAACACCATCACTACTAATCAACCACCATAATCTAGTCACAATATCCATTACACCACTATTGTCAGCCACTGCCATCAAGCAGTTGCAATAGTCACACCACCACCACCCAACCACCTTTATCGAGTCGTTGCCACAGTTAACCACTATCATCACTGCCCAGCCACTGCCACTGAGTCACCGCCACTACCAGACCACGACTATCTTGCCACTGTCGTCACTACAGGAACACCACTAATGAGCCACAACTTTTAAGCTAGTGCTGCCTCCGGAACACCACTAATTAGCCACAACTTTTAAACTAGTGCTACCTCTGGAACACCACTAATCAACCACAACTTTTAAACTAGTGCTGCCTCTGGAATACCTATGTCATATCACTACCGCGACAACTAGAACATTGTCACTGCCGCCATACCACCTTTTATCTGCCATTGTCATTTGATCGAAGCCACCATTAGACCATCATTACCACCACTGGACCACTAATTTCTATCCATCATAAATGAACTGCTGCTAGCCAACCTCCACCACTATTGATGTTGGACCATCGCCACCTCCGGACCTCCTCTGCCTAACCATCACCTTGACTCCGCACTTCCCCCTCTCACGCCGCCATCAATGTCTCCATCAGACTTTTTTGGCACTCGGCCTTTACCGTTGACTTTTTTTCATAGCAGTTGGGTCACACTTCTAGTATTTTCTGTCACTTTCCTAGCTAAAATCACATTCCAATCATGTAATATTACTTTCGGCTATTGAATTAAATTTTTTTTTTCATAACAGTCAGATCACCACCACTTCCTCGGTGTTTTCAATCACTTTCCTAGCTAAAATCACATCCCATTTGTATAATATTACTTCCGACTATTGAAGGGTCAATAAAGTTTTGTAAGATAAATCGACATAGTTGAATCATTTCAACTGGATCAAGCCTTGTGATTTCTTCCCCTTCAGGTTTTCCACATAAACGCTCTTTTTTTGTCAATTTTTTTTTACATGTGTGTGTCAAATCTTTATGCAATACTAAGAAGTTAATATATCATTCTACCACCAAATATTTACCAGCATACAATAGTTTGATGTCGTCTATGGGAAAGATAGTCCCACATTAAAGAACATATTAAATTTGTGAAACAACTATTGGTGCAATACTCATAATAACAAAACATCACATTCTAACAATCACCACTCTAGGGAATAATCATAGAGCCAAGGATGTCAAGCATCTGCTTCTTTCCTTTAAAAAAGACATTATACAGCTGGCGAAAGTGCCCCATGCACATTTTTGGAAGATCGACTGCACAAAATAGATGAGTCTTTATATGAGATTCTTCAGCTTCTACGTGAGGATCAGCAGTTGATGCCTGCTAAACTAAATATGGTCTACTTTCCACAAGCTCAACAAACTACAAAGAATTTCCCACTCGAGAATACCCATACTGGCCCCCTTCTTCGTTATAATAAAATTCATCCTCAGGTAAGCCAAGAGGCTGATCTTCTTAATACTGCAAGTTCCACTCATCCATTTTCTATAGCTAAACTGATCAGTAACCTTCTTGTGCTTATAGGAAACTTAGCTCAACCGCTCTTACTAATGCTCCTATTGTTGTGATCCATGATGAGCTGCAATGCCTGGTTTTAGAAGAGTTCTCTCTAAGGGACAGTGATTATTTTCCCGCTTATCAAAATTTTAAGATTATTTACCCATGGTTGAGACAGTTCTCCAACTCCCCATTCCAACAAGCTTCAAGCTCCTGAATATTAACTTCTATGATGGTGTAAGCGTTGAACCACCAGAGCTCAAGCATATAAACAAGCACCTATGCACCACATAATGATGCCTAAGGGATAGTTTACGTGTTTTGATGGTTCGAACATTTCATTGGCATCGATTCATGATGGAATGAATAAAAAATTTTGTGAAGGTAAAAATCAAGCATCAGATGGGAGAGTCCATAGAATAAGAGAGAAGATGGGATTAGAGACCAACTATAGGGAGAGGAAAAGTACTTGAGAGAAGTTAAGAATTTCAAAGGAGGAATCCAGAGAAGTGTTGTGAGTGCTCTACAGAGTGAGAACAAGTGTAAGTGTGAGTGTGTATTCATTTTATGTATTTAAAATGTGTAACACTCAAGGATTTTGTTATAATTTCATGAAGGGCCCACCCTTCTACAAAACATCTTGTCCCATGGAAAGTCAATTCTCTTCTGATACTTTTCTCTGACTTCAAAAAAGTCAACTGACTCCTACGGCGGAGGTTCTCTTCTCTATGAGATCACGAGATTATCATCTCAAATGTATGGATCTTGCTCTTAGCTACGACAAGCTTATTAAAGTAACACAACTTATTTTAAAAAACACAGAACTCATGATTCTTTCGTAACACTCCTATAACCTTGAAGAGAGTATTTTTATCTGGGTTTTAAATTTACACAGGCAAGATTATTTATGGACCAACTAAATTTTAATATCATCTTTGCTTTCTCAAGCAACTCAAACAACATAGTGTCAAGAGTCAGAATATAGGTCTTAACTGAAAAAAAACCTTTTCATCAAATAGTCAAGCTGAATCAATTAGTTGTGAATTTCACAACTCAACGGATCTCAACAGACTGAACTATAAAATTGAGATGGCTCATTTCTATACTAGATCCAAGGCGCTCTAGGACAAAGTGACTCCCTCATCTGTGCTACTCAAGAGACTACTTACTATAGGTGAAGCACAAAGTGCCTCTAGGTGAAAGTCAGTCATGATTTGCCAATGTGAGTGAATGACTTAACTCCTCACAAAAAAAAAAGCTAATGAGCCTCAAGATTGAAGTGGTCCATTTATTGAAATATAATATGTTCTTGCCTCAAAGTTCTTTAACGTTAAGTAATTCAGGTTTGAAAGAAGCCAAAGATCCACACAACAACCTAAAAGTATTAATTCCCTTGCTCTTATTGCAAAAAAAATCAACTAAAGAGACAAGAGAATCAGAGAAGTAAATGTAGACACAAATATTACTATATAGGATTTTTTATGTGTATTTCTGAACCCACCTGCCGAAATGGATGAACTGACCCCACCTGCTAAAATGGATGGACTGAACCCATATGTCAAAGTGGCTAAATTGAGCCGACATGCCAAAGTGGCTGAATTGAGCCCATCTGCCAAAATGGTTATGCTGATATACCATAGTGGTTCAATTGAGCCCACCTACTGAAGTGGTTGAACACATCTTTTTCACCCATAATGGGCACCGTAACTCGTTTAGAGAGTTACAACTACTGGAGATGTTCATCATTACGAGTAAGGATGCAGGTCTATCCATCTTTAAAAGCTCTGCCCGACTTCCATATCACAGTCTTTTTATCATGATACCATGGATGTGAGTCTTATAGTACTAAAGATATTTTTTACTATTTTTTGCTCCTTGTATAAAATGAAAATCAAGCTAAAAGAAAAGAATGCTCTCTGCCCATAAAACCTTTGATGAGCCTGATATTCCAGAGGCATGAATTTAATAGATAATCAATGAGACCTCTTTGGGCCTTGTACTCATCTCTCTCTCCTCTACATTTTCTCTACAAAAGCAAGATCTTCATCAGTTTATATGTACTCACGAAAGATACGATACCCTGCATCGTAAAAGGATTTGAAACTATCAATTCAAGTACATAAACTTCAAAACGTTGAGAAATTTTAAGATTGACACTCAAAATTTATGAAAATATTAATTCAAATAATTAATTTCAGCCATACTCATCCTAAACATTATGAATAGCAANAAAAATTAAAATTTAGGTATTAGATTTGTAAATGCAAAAGAATTGAGTGGAATATATGTAAATCTNATAGGGGTTTGCCTCTACGGATCCAAGTGTAAAATTGGGGGAATTCGGCATTCCGGGACCGTTGGGGCTGTAGCCTGAAAATTTTTAGAATATTTTGTGAACTTGAATCGAATTCTTCCCCAATAAAATGTATTCTTTCCACTCATTTTCTTCAAGGGACATTTTACATGTCTTACGCCTAAATTTTACATTTATCCCACCAAAATGTTCCATATTGCACAAGAAAATACAATCATTTTAAGGTATAAAAAGTAAAATACCATTTCATGGATAGACCAAATGGCATTTATACCTAAAAATTAAAATTTAGGTATTAGATTTGTAAATGCAAAAGAATTGAGTGGAATATATGTAAATCTTTTTTTTCTAATATTAACATTTTAATATAGTATATTTATTTATTTTTAGTTAACAAAATTTTTTTGATGCCAATAATTAGAGTGCGTTTGGGGTGGCGATGTGGTATCACACTGTAGTTTTTCTTATTTGATAAAATGATATTTTTGGCTACACTCTCAAAAAAACTGCAACTAAAAGCTATGTTTTCCTATCAAACCTAGCTACCTGCAATGACAACTAAGAAGTTGGGTCTGACTTAAAAAAAATTGCAATAATCACCACAACTTTTTGAACAACTGTTTTTTTTTCAACAATTTCACAGCTATTTTTTTAAACAGTTGCAGCAACCCCAACAGATCTTTAGTTTTTGTTTTAAATTATGAAAGCTACTTAACAACTAAGGGTGCATTTGGAGCGGCTGTTGTAAAGTTGCTTCTTGAAGAAGTAGCTTTCAGGAGTTGCCAGAAAGTTGTTGATGAAGATCCAGATGTCTGTTTAGGAGATTTGTTCTGCTGTTGTTGTTTCCNGGAGCGGCTGTTGTAAAGTTGCTTCTTGAAGAAGTAGCTTTCAGGAGTTGCCAGAAAGTTGTTGATGAAGATGCAGATGTCTGTTTAGGAGATTTGTTCTGCTGTTGTTGTTTCTNTGCAACTAAAAGCTATGTTTTCCTATCAAACCTAGCTACCTGCAATGACAACTAAGAAGTTGGGTCTGACTTTAAAAAAATTGCAATAATCACCACAGCTTTTTGAACAACTTTTTTTTTTTTCAACAATTTCACAACTATNCATATCTCAGAGTATGACCCACTTCTTCTTCCATACACAAATGCTCGCTCGATGACACTATGTAATGAGAGTGTCTTTTGCTGAAGAGCTCATTCCTCCATCTAATCACTTGGTTGCTAAGCTCAAAGGCTGGNTAGGCATATCTCAGAGTATGACCCACTTCTTCTTCCATACACAAATGCTCGCTCGATGACACTATGTAATGAAGAGTGTCTTTTGTTGAAGAGCTCATTCCTCCATCTAATCACTTGGTTGCTAAGCTCAAAGGCGGAGAGGTGATATCTTGTGTCGGGAAATAGCTTCAAAACACCACATTGTAGTGGATATATCGAATCGACAAGATAGTACTTTCATGAATAATTACAACATTAATGATTTTTTTTAAAGAGAAATATAATAATGATGGATTAGTTAGATGCACCAACCTTGCAAAGGCATCATGAATTTGTATTCGGAACATCGAGTTGCAAATTTGAATATTCTACTGTCGTGTGCACTCTCTTTCCAACCAGCCATCACGAATGTAAAATATATATTAAAATCACNATTCTACTGTCGTGTGCACTCTCTTTCCAACCAGCCATCACGAATGTAAAATATATATTAAAATCACAAAAAATGAAACAATGCTCAACATTCTCTCCCAAAAATGTTACTCCACATTGAGGAGGAGGCAATTGCAAACAATTTGACCAGCAAAATATGTCAGACAAACTGAAAACCAGTGCTCATATACCTATCTAAAGAAAATAAACCAACAAAAAAACTGAAATAAGCAGATGAACATTCTTCATATATATTCATCACATTGCTTCTACTAATTATTCAGAACAGGTAAGGATGATACTGACTTATCTATTATGCAAACTTCAAATGTGCAGCAAATCATATACAATTCAATTTATAAAAGTCTCAGCATAAGAAAACTAAAAAAATGGAGTAGTGCTTAACGTTTTACACCCCAAAATGTTATTGTACACTGAGGAGAAAACAAGAGCGAACAATTTGGCTAGCAAAATTTGTCAGAAAAACTGAAAATCAGAGCTCAAATATACATGTAAATAAAATAAACCAACAAAGAAATCTAAAACAAATATATGAGCATTGTTCATATATATTTCATCTCATTGCTTCCGTTGATTGATCAAAACATGTAAGGATTTTGCTAACTTATCTATCATGGATACTTCAAATATGCAGCAAAACATATGTAATTCTATTTATAAAAGTTTCAGACAAAGTAAAAAAAAGAAGCAGTACTCAACATTCTCTCCCCAAAATATTACTCTATACTGAGGAGGAGACAAGAACAAACAATTCGACCAGCAAAATTTGTTAGAAAAACTGAAAACTAGTGCTCATATATCAATCAAAAGAAAATAGACCAACAAAGAAACTTAAATAAATAGATGAGCAATGCTAATATATATTTCATCCATTATCTCCACTGATTGATTAGAATAAGTAAAGATGTTGTAACTTATCTATTATCCAAGCTTCAATTGAGCATAAAAGAATATATTGTTATATTTATTAAAGACTCAAATAAATTAAAAAAGAAGTAGTGCTCAACATTCTCCCCCCAAAATGTTACCCGCACTGAGGAGGAGGCAAGTGCAAACAATTCAACCATCAGAATATGTTAGACAAACTAAAAACTAGTACTCATATACCTATTTAAAGAAAATAAATCAACAAAAAAATGAAATGAATAGATGAGCATTGCTCATATGTACTTCATCCCGTTGCTTCTATTGATTGTTCAAAATAAGTAAGGATGTTGCTATTTTATATATCATGTAAACTTCAACTGTGCAGTAAAGCATATGCAATTCTATTTATAAAAGTCTCATAGAAAACAAAAAAAGTGAGTAGTTCTCAACATTCTCCACACCAAAATGTTACTCTGCATCCTAAGAATCAAGACTTAAAATGCAAATCTCATTATCTAAATTTGAGATATATTTGCGTCCTACTACATAGACCCATGTTAAAAAGAGAAAATAAATAAATTAGTTATATTCTAATACATTCATAAAAGATTACATTGACCTACAAAAATCTAGGCACAAATTTTAATCGAAAGCTTCAAAAATCAAATGTGAAAATGTATACACTCTGATTTATGATCATGTGAAGGGTCTTAGGGAAATGAACTAGATGACATCAAAAATGATCTCACTTGAGTCCAAGTGGGTTTGGATCATGCACTTAAAGCATAATTGAAAGCTTTGAATATATTTTTGGGGACCAAATGATCTCCATTTCTGACAAGTTTATAGTCAAATTGAGCATCTCCATAAATTAAATCCATCAAGCTTAATATCACTTAATTTTAAAATCATTTAGATACTTAAATGCTTATAAAATATCATCTGATCAAANAAAATAAATAAATTAGTTATATTCTAATACATTCATAAAAGATTACATTGACCTACAAAAATCTAGGCACAAATTTTAATCGAAAGCTTCAAAAATCAAATGTGAAAATGTATACACTCTGATTTATGATCATGTGAAGGGTCTTAGGGAAATGAACTAGATGACATCAAAAATGATCTCACTTGAGTCCAAGTGGGTTTGGATCATGCACTTAAAGCATAATTGAAAGCTTTGAATATATTTTTGGGGACCAAATGATCTCCATTTCTGACAAGTTTATAGTCAAATTGAGCATCTCCATAAGTTAAATCCATCAAGCTTAATATCACTTAATTTTAAAATCATTTGGATACTTAAATGCTTATAAAATATCATCTGATCAATGATATCATTTTGAGTTGTCGGAATGAGCGGTCCAAATTCATGCAACATTTATGGAGCATGTCACTCACAAAATCTACAAATGGACCCTCACTCTCTTCATGAAGGGAGAGCTAGACCTGGAAGACAAAGTTAAAGTTTGATGTCGTCTATGGGAAAGATAGTCCCACATCAAAGAACATATTAAATTTGTGAAACGGCTATCGGTGCAATACTCATAATAATGAACCATCACATTCTAACACTCGCCACTCTAGGGAATAATCACAGAGCCAGGGATGTCAAGCATCTGTTTATTTCCTTTAAAAAAGGCATTATAAGCTGGCGAAAGTGACCCATGCACATTTTTGGAAGATCGAGTGCACAAAATAGATGAGACTTTAAATGAGATTCTTCAGCTTCTACGTGAGGGTCGGCAGTTGATGCCTACTAAATCAAATATGGTCTACTTTCCACAAGCTCAACAAACTACAAAAAATTTCCCACTCGAGAATTGCCATATTGGCCCCCCTCTCCATTATAGTAGGATTCATCCTCAGGTAAGCCAAGAGGCTGGTCTTCTTAATACTGCAAGTTCCACTCATCCATTTTCTATAGCTAGACTGATCAGTAACCTCCTTGTGCTTATAAGAAACTTAGCTCAACCGCTTCTTACTAATGTTACTATTGTTGTAATCCATGATGAGTTGCAATGCCTGGTTTTAGAAGAGTTATCTCTAAGGGACAGTGATTATTTCCCCGCTTATTGGAATTTTAAGATTATTCACCCATGGCTGAGACAGTTCTCCAACTCCCCATTCCAACAAGCTTCAAGCTCCTGAATATTAACTTCTATGATGGTGTAAGAGCTGAACCACCAGAGCTCAAGCATATAAACAAGCACCTAGGCACCACAATGATGCCTAAGGGATAGTTCACGTGTTTTGATGGTTTGAGTATTTCATTGGCATCGATTCACGATGGAATGAATAAAAAGCTTTATCGAGGAAAAAATCAAGCATTAGATGGGAGAGTCTNACACTCAAATTTTATGAAAATATTAATTCAAATAATTAATTTCAATCATACTCATCCTGAACATTATGAATAACAAGTTTGTTGTGGCTATTTATTATTATTATTATTATTATTATTANACACTCAAATTTTATGAAAATATTAATTCAAATAATTAATTTCAATCATACTCATCCTGAACATTATGAATAGCAAGTTTGTTGTGGCTATTTATTATTATTATTATTATTATTATATATTTAAAGAATAAAAAAGGCCAAAGAAACACCTAAGTGAGATGTTGCCCCCAAGGGGATGTAAGCTTAGGACAAAAACTTCCTTTTGCTTCTTTTTGACCTAATCAAATTTCTAATTGTCTTAGAGGAAATACAAAATATTAGTATTGACCCAGCTCANGTTGCCCCCAAGGGGATGTAAGCTTAGGACAAAAACTTCCTTTTGCTTCTTTTTCACCTAATCAAATTTCTAATTGTCTTAGAGGAAATACAAAATATTAGTATTGACCCCCCAGCTCTACATGCAATCTAAAATGATAGCTCAAATCTTTCAAACTGAGTATTGACCCACAGCTTGGCACGTCTAATTTTTCTATTCAGAGAGGCCAATGTAATGTTATTTGATTTTTATTTAAAGACACTTTGCATTTAATGACAACACTTTGATTTGATTTAGAGTGCTTAATACTATTTTAACTTGAAAAAAATGAAATACACGTTTTCATTCTTAGATAAGTTTGCGTAGATGTATAAATAGAAGTTTTGTGTAGGAATTACGTGTTATGCATGTAAACCTTTCCTTAAAATAACAGCATGTCTTCCCAATGGCTCAATATGGTGGGGCAGATAAGTCTGAATATTTGAATTCCTTGGAAAATTATTACATGCCTTGATCTACCCTGAATTTTGATGGCATCAAAGAATCACATAGCATACTTAAGAAACACAATGATACATCAAATATATTCTAACTCAAAAATCATAATGGAGCATCTCATAAGAAATATAATCACATTTTAAGTGATGTTTAAGAGGTTCAAATATTTGATTATTACATTTTACTATAAAAACTTTTCTAATAAAATTTTATAATTTGGGTAGGAATATGATTGCATGCTTACTTAACATGAATTTGTTAGGTTGATATTGTAATTTGGACTTGTCTAAGTGATCTAATTTCATCAAGGCATTATATCTTTCATTTTCATGTTATATCGAGGATATTTGTTATATATAATCTTTATAAGGATAATCATGATAATTATTATCAAATTGAGAATGACATAATCATTTCATTTCAAATGGAGATCTTTCAAGACTAGTGCACTTGGCTATAGTGGTTTTGTATAGTTTTGTATTATGAGGTTGCGAGTTCAAGCCGTGCATATCGGGAAAAATTAATCCATACAGACACCGCATGTAGAGATGCATGTGGTGTCTGACCTACACCGTCGATCACCGCAAATATGTATTTCAGTGGACTCCACTTTCAACTTTTTTTTTTTATATAATTTTGATTGCGGTGATCGACGTTGGGAATCAGATACTGCACATGCGGTGTCCGTATGAAATAATTTTTCGCATATTAACCTTTGAGCTTGCATATATATCACAAAAAAAGATATGTCTCTTAAATTTTATTATAAGTTAAAAAAATCATTATTGACTGCATATTCATAATTATTTAATTATATTCTTAATTAATACATGTAAATTCATTCATAATTATTAATGACATCAAAGAACAAATGTTTTAAGCCATAAATCAATTAAAATATTCTCAATTTAATGAAATTGTTTTTCTAATTCATCAACCAAATGATTTAACTCCTCCCAAGATAGAAGTTATTTGCATTCATACCACACAATTCTTATATATTTACATTTCTAATATCTAAGCTCTCATATTTACCCACCTAGCACTCTAATTTTTAACATCACGTAAGAAAATAACACAATTTATTAACTTTTTATGATGAAAACATATCTTTTCATCTTTTGGTGCATAAGTTTACAACTAAAATGATATAAATATAATAAAATTTTTAGGGTTAAACATGTAAAAACATAGAAATTGTGTGCTAAAATAAATAAATTTAATCTAAAAAAAATCAGAATGATTTTTAAATTCTTTGTGTTTTTGCAAAAAGAATCANTGAAGGATCATATGCAGCTAGGAATTGTGACAGGAGCTTTTATTCATTATTCTATTCAACTCTTTTTTCAATCATATCATTTCTTTTTTTGAGAAATGATGAGTGTCATGATATAAATANTGAAGGATCATATGCAGCTAGGAATTGTGACAGGAGCTTTTATTCATTATTCTATTCAACTCTTTTTTCAATTATATCATTTCTTTTTTTGAGAAATGATGAGTGTTGATATTTAATTATATGTCTCACCTGTAAGGCCAAGAATTATTATAAGTTTAGAAGTAATGGTAGGGGTGCTTTGCTGCAACCCATATTTACGAAAAATAAGATTTAGTTAATCCGGTAAATTTTGACACAGATGGCAATAGAGATAGTGCTCGCAACACGGTAGAAGAATTCTTAAATATGCCTCGCAATCTGATTTAGTAAATATGGAGTTACATCATAAAAGAGATGAAACACAAGAAAAAAAAGATTGAATGCGAAAAAATTCAATTTATCAGAGCGTTAAATTTAATTTCATTTTTTATGTTTGGCCGAATTTATGTCAAATTACTAAATTCTATTAGAACTATCCTACCAAACACCCTTTTAGTGAAATTATGATGCATATCTCATGCTTTTTTTCTTATGCAACTAATAACATTTTTTATAAACTTTTATTATTCAAGTTTTTTATATTATGCTCAAACTAGGGTTGTCAAAATGGTTCGTTGTTTGCGAACATCTCGTGTTCAACTCGTTAAAAATCTCATGTTTGATTTGTTCACTAAGTTAGCAAGCCAAACATGAACACTATTTTTGCCCTCGATATATAAACAAGTCGAACACGAACAAAAATTTGTTCGTTCGTGCTCGACTCTTTGTTCGTGAACAGCTCGTGTTCGACTCACTAAGCAAATGAGCTGAATAAGAACACAGTTTTTATGATCGAAATATAAAAGAGCCGAACACAAACAGTGATATTTTTTAAGGAGTCGAACAAGGGCTGAGCCTGGGCTCACTCTTGTTTGGCTCGTTTACACCCCTAGTTCAAACTNTACGAAAAATAAGATTTAGTTAATCCGGTAAATTTTGACACAGATGGCAATAGAGATAGTGCTCGCAACACGATAGAAGAATTCTTAAATATGCCTCGCAATCGGATTTAGTAAATATGGAGTTACGTCATAAAAGAGATGAAACACAAGAAAAAAAGATTGAATGCGAAAAAATTCAATTTATCAGAGCGTTAAATTTAATTTCATTTTTTATGTTTGGCCGAATTTATGTCAAATTACTAAATTCTATTAGAACTATCTTACCAAACACCCCTTTAGTGAAATTATGATGCATATCTCATGCTTTTTTTCTTATGCGACTAATAACATTTTTTATAAACTTTTATTATTGAAGTTTTTTATATTATGCTCAAACTAGGGTTGTCAAAACGGTTCGTTGTTTGCGAACAGCTCGTGTTCAACTCGTTAAAAATCTCATGTTTGATTCGTTCACTAAGTTAACAAGCCAAACATGAACACTATTTTTGCCCTCGATATATAAACAAGTCGAACACGAACAAAAATTTGTTCGTTCGTGCTCGACTCTTTGTTCGTGAACAGCTCGTATTCGACTCACTAAGCAAATGAGCTGAATAAGAACACAGTTTTTATGATCGAAATATAAACAAGCCGAACACAAACAGTGATATTTTTTAAGGAGTCGAACAAGGGCTGAGTCTGGGCTCACTCTTGTTTGGCTCGTTTACACCCCTAGTTCAAACCACTATCCAAATTTATAACTCAGGGGCCATAGAATGAGCTCTGGTTAGGTAATATTTTATTTTTGAATCAATTGTAGCAAAATCCTAGATATATATTGAAAATGTGTTGGCACAAATCTCGAGGATAACCCACAGCTAACGAAGGAAGACAATGTAGCATCGTGGGGCCCGCCAAGGATAATGTGATACTGTTAACCTCATTTTTGGTTGAGGTCTAGTTTTTTCTTTTTAGTAGCTTAGGTTCTAGCAATAAAACTTTTCTATTGACTATCCTAGAGGACTAGAAAAGGAACCCTCACCAATAGAAAGTCTAAACCCTTCTTTGCTCGGCTTGAAGTTTCACATGTTGGTCCTAACCTCTAGCACTTAGTAAGTGGGATCAGTATGGAGGAGCTCAAGGGGAGTCCCTCATAGGATGGTCAGACATTAGGACTAACCCTGGGTGATCTGATTTTGGTGGGGCTAACTTGCACACGCACCACACCTTTCACATACCCTAAGCCCTGGGACACCTTAATTTGGTCTCCTGACTCCTTTTGGAAAACTCATATGGATGACCCTATACCCCTAGTCTTTGACTAAGAGGTTTAGAACCAACATATTGAGCATCAAAATTAGTTCTCACATGGCTCCTATTGTTTTGGTATGGCTTCATGGCTTGTTGGCTCATTTTAGCCCAAAATCCCAAAATTACCAAAATACCCCTAAAACCCTAATTTTTGTCAAAAATTCCAACATTATCCAAATTACTCAAATTTGTCCAAATATCATCTCAAACCACTCCCCACTACCTAAATTGACCAAAATTTGCCAAATTTCCAAAATACCCCAAAAAATTGCTAAAATTACCAAAATGTCCCTCATGATCTAAAAATTCTAAAAAATCCCAAAAATTTCAAAATCATCCCAAATATTCCCAATTTCAATTTTTGATCATCAATTTGACCAAATTTGACCAATTTTACCTAATTTGACCAGAAGCTCCAATTTGCTCTTAAAGGCCCAAATGTCCCCAAATTAGCACGAATCTTAGCCCAATTGACCCTAATCTTCCATAATTTCAATTCTAAACCAAAATTCAGCATCCCCAATTCTATTCTAAATAAAATTCAAGCTCAATTTCATCCAATTGAAAGCCTAATTTCATTCAAATCAAAAAGGCCCAATTTTGACCATATGCCTAAATCCACCAAATTAGCCCACCAATTCAATTCAAAATCACTTGAATTTTTAATCAAACCTTCATGACATATTCATACACCAAAATAAACATTTAATTAGCCCAAATTTTGGCCTAAAATCAATTTCTATTTTAAAATNATTCCCAATTTCAATTTTTGATCATCAATTTGACCAAATTTGACCAATTTTACCTAATTTGACCAGAAGCTCTAATTTGCTCTTAAAGGCCCAAATGTCCCCAAATTAGCACCAATCTTAGCCCAATTGACCCTAATCTTGCATAATTTCAATTCTAAACCAAAATTCAGCATCCCCAATTCTATTATAAATAAAATTCAAGCTCAATTTGATCCAATTGAAAGCCTAATTTCATTCAAATCAAAAAGGCCCAATTTTGACCATATGCCTAAATCCACCAAATTAGCCCACCAATTCAATTCAAAATCACTTGAATTTTTAATCAAACCTTCATGACATATTCATACACCAAAATCAACATTTAATTAGCCCAAATTTTGGCCTAAAATCAATTTCTATTTTAAAATCACAAAGCCCACTACATTTAATTTCAAAAGCCCAAGTCCAAAGCCCACATGACAATTATTTCTTTCCATCATTCATTTGATTAAAATCATTCCTAAAGTCCTAAATACAAAATTAAATCATTCCAAATCAAGCATCATGCCAAACTCCACCAGAATATTTTAAAATTCCATAAATCCCTTCTCATGAAAGTTAACCAAGCCAAGGACAAGCCATGAAGCTACTCCTAAGCCATAGATAAGCCATGAGAGCCGTGCCACATCATTAATATATTATTGGAAAGAGGCTAAACCACTTTCAAATATCCTTAAGATTCTTTTAACCTCTCTCATGAATCACTCTAACCCATGTTTAGCCAAATCTCTTTGGATAGAGACCTCACCATGATATGTAAGCTGAACCTCATGATTTCTCTGAGCACCCAAACCAGTCTTGAGAGGTGAACCCAACCCCAAACCATGATTGGACCCAATTTGACCCAAAATAGCTCTTTCCCCACTCCATTTTGATCCAAGACCTTTACACATGGCAATCCCAAATTGGTTGCACCAAAACCAAGCCCTAAGCCCCCTGACCAAATGGCGACCCCTGCCTGGCCGGCCAGTCACCTTGGTGGCTGGAAAACACCATGACCAAGGGAGCCCATATGGTCAAAACTCAAAATTGAACCTACCTGATGTGAACAACTTCAATTTGACACTTGGGAATTTCTTCCCTCCACCTAAGCAACCATAAAAACCAACCAACTGCCCCTGGTGGCCTCTCCAAGCTCTTCTATTTTAAACCCTNTGATGTGAACAACTTCAATTTGACACTTGGGAATTTCTTCCCTCCACCTAAGCAACCATAAAAACCAACCAATTGCCCCTGGTGGCCTCTCCAAGCTCTTCTATTTAAACCCCCTCCATGGCCAAAGGGGGAGAGCTTAAAGTTCCTTAGGGAAACTCTGCCAAATTGCTTCCAAATCTTCCTTGAGACCTCTTGAGCTTAACCCAACCATCATTAACCACCCAAATCCACTGCTCAAGCTTAATTTTTTAGCCCAATTCCTAGGCCAAAACAGGACACTCTCCAAACCTCTACCAAATTTAAATTAATTGCACTCACATCATCCCCACAGTACCCCCATAAATGCCCCATCACTAAAGCGCCCTAAGGTGGACTTTGATCAAACCTCTAAATTGGCTTTGGTCAAAATCATACATAGGCAATTCACCACAGCTTGGGACTTCATCTGGGAGCTCTTTGGACTCAAGGCAAGCTTCCACAAGCATCCAATCGAGGCTACCCCTCTTGGACCAATGTATTGAAAGTTAACCCTAAATCGAGCTTCATTTAATTCTCCATGCTTATAGGATCTGTTTAAGGCTTGATCAACCGTATGGATGTGATCTCCTCGTCAAGACAAGCATTTAAAAAAAAACGCACTCAATTTCATTAAGAATCAAGAGAGATATCAAGCTTTAAAAATGGACGGTTTTAAGGCTAGCTTTATAGGGGACGACGACCGAACGCCGTCCGATGAAGCGTGTATCCATCAAACGGCTCTAATCAAGCCAGACGAGTCGCGCTGCGAAAAGGCGGAGCTGACGCGGATGGCGACATCCTATCCCATGGCGACACGCGGCTCTTCGACCCGTACGAGGATCCAATCAGCGCTGACTGGTTTAAGTAGGAAATTAGAAGATTTTTATTATTTATTTAATGCCCAGAACTTTAAAAATGCATAACTTTATGTAGAAAATCATAAAAATAAAATAAAAATATATTGTTGCTCAGTGAAGAGAGGAGAACAACGTGAAAATATTTTCAAGTTTATTTGATGCATATATTATTTTTAATTAATTAAATAGTTTTTTTCTTATTTTAACTCTCCATTTGCATAGGCATATCACCATGATTTGAGCTTTTGGATTTTGATTATATATGTTATTAGAATTCTTTTCATAATTTTTTCAAGGTTAGGGGAGATCTCTAGGCATAGGTATCTAATTTTCAAGTTAATGGTCTCTGTTTTGATATAAAAATTATAATAATTAAAACACTCATCAAAAAAATACAAAAGTTATTTTGGTAGGTTCACTGTGGTTAGAAGATCCTAGGAAAAATAACCTTGATTTAATTCATTAAAAATATTCCTATTTGTCACTCACCCTAAAAAATGAAATAAAATTAATTTAGAGTAAATATAAATTTAAATGATATTAAAACTATTCCACACTATAATTTAATGTTAGGGGAACTCTCCATAAAAATTTTAAGTCAATTGGAGTTAATTTGACTACTTAAATGAATTAATTAAGTAAAATAGCATTTTTTATCACTAAAATAATTATAATAATTAAAAATACAACTCAAAAAACNGTCGCTTGACTATTTACATGGGTTCATTTTAGTCCTAGAGTATAAAACTGTCAAATTAACCCCCATCTTATATTAATATGGGTTGAAATAAAAGAACTATTTTAGCCCTTAAAAGAGTCCGGGACTATATTGACACTTATATAGACTATGGTACTAAAATGACCACTTGAAAGAGTCAAGGGACCATTTCGACACTTTTTTCAGTACAANCCTCTTGAGCTTAACCCAACCATCATTAACCACCCAAATCCACTGCTCAAGCTTAATTTTTTAGCCCAATTCTTAGGCCAAAACAAGACACTCTCCAAACCTCTACCAAATTTAAATTAATTGCACCCACATCATCCCCACAGTACCCCCATAAAAGCCCCATCACTAAAGCACCCTAAGGTGGACTTTGATCAAACCTCTAAATTGGCTTTGGTCAAAATCATACATAGGCAATTCACCACAGCTTGGGACTTCATCTGGGAGCTCTTTGGACTCAAGGCAAGCTTCCACAAGCATCCAATCGAGTCTACCCCTCTTGGACCAAGGTATTGAAAGTTAACCCTAAACTGAGCTTCATTTAATTCTCCATGCTTATAGGATCGGTTTAAGGCTTGATCAACCGTATGGATGTGATCTCCTCGTCAAGACAAGCATTTAAAAAAAATGCACTCAATTTCATTAAGAATCAAGAGAGATATCAAGCTTTTAAAAATGGACGGTTTTAAGGCTAGCTTTATCGGGGACGACGACCGAACGCCGTCCGATGAAGCGTGTATCCATCAAACGACTCTAATTAAGCCAGACGGGCCGCGCTGCGAAAAGGCGGAGCTGACGCGGATGGCGGCATCCTATCCCATGGCGACACGCTGCTCTTCGACCCGTACGAGGATCCAATCAGCGCTGACTGGTTTAAGTAGGAAATTAGAAGATTATTATTATTTATTTAATGCCCAGAACTTTAAAAATGCATAATTTTATGTAGAAAATCATAAAAATAAAATAAAAATATATTGTTGCTCACTGAAGAGAGGAGAACAACGTGAAAATATTTTCAAGTTTATTTGATGCATATATTATTTTTAATTAATTAAATAGTTTTTTTTCTTATTTTAACTCTCCATTTGCATAGGCATATCACCATGACTTGAGCTTTTGGATTTTGATTATATATGTTATTAGAATTCTTTTCATAATTTTTCCAAGGTTAGGGGAGATCTCTAGGCATATGTATCTAATTTTCAAGTTAATGGTCTCTATTTTGATATAAAAATTATAATAATTAAAACACTCATAAAAAAATACAAAAGTTATTTTTGTAGGTTCACAGTGGTTAGAAGATCCTAGGAAAAATAACCTTGATTTAATTCATTAAAAATATTCCTATTTGTCACTCACCCTAAAAAATGAAATAAAATTAATTTAGAGTAAATATAAATTTAAATGATATAAAAACTATTCCACATTATAATTTAATGTTAGGGGAACTCTCCATAAAAATTTTAATTCAATTGGAGTTAATTTGACTACTTAAATGAATTAATTAAGTAAAATAACATTTTTTATCACTAAAATAATTATAATAATTAAAAATACAACTCAAAAAACAAAAAAAGTTGGTTTTTGGAGCTCCTTATAACCAAAGGAACCTAAGAAAAATAAATTTTAATTAAAAATAAACACTTCATTTTTTAGCTAATACCCCTTTAAATAATTAAAAATTAATTAAAAATAATAAAAATTACAAAATTATAAAAAATACACTTAAATGTCACATTTGGCTTCCTTATCACTTGAAACCAATTAAAATAATTTTTCTAATTTTCTAAGTCAAGATATTAATTTTAAAAGCTAAAAAATGAATTTTCTTTAATTTCTCACTAAAATAATTCTAATAATTAAAATATAAGCCAAAAAAATATAAAATTTGTTTTTTTGGGTTTTTTGGACTCATATAGAATTAATAAAAATATAAAACTTAATTTTCCATCTAAANAAAAATGAATTTTCTTTAATTTCTCACTAAAATAATTCTAATAATTAAAATATAAGCCAAAAAAATATAAAAATTGTTTTTTTGGTTTTTTTGGACTTATATAGAATTAATAAAAATATAAAACTTAATTTTCCATCTAAATATTATTTTATATTCAATTAATGCTCAAAACAAACAAATAATCCTAATAATTAAATTAAACCTCTAAAAATCATGAAAATTGGTCCAAGTGGTCANAACAAATAATCCTAATAATTAAATTAAACCTCTAAAAATCATGAAAATTGGTCCAAGTGGTCCTCTGATCTATATGAACCTCCAATATTTTTCTTAAGGACAGAAGTCCTATTTTGAGTGAGTTATTAAATTTTCATTGAAAATTCCTATTTTGCATTAAAAATAATTATAAAATTAAATAAATTTGAAAAAAACCCACATTTTTCTCCTATGATATTTTAATTAACCCATTATTGAGGTAACATAAAATTTTTAAGTCATTTGAGCCTAATTTAATGAAGTATAGGGTATTAAGGCCTTAAGGGCAAAAGTGCAATTTTGGAATTTAAGCTTTAATTAATATTTAAGCCTAATCAAGAGGGTAAGTGGGCACTAAATGATCTTAAATAACATTTCTTGATAATTGAAATACAAAAGGGTTAAAGTGGTAGAAACCAATCTCACTTGGACTTCGTAAAGGATAAATTTGTAATTTTTCAAAGTTAATGAAATTTGGAAGAGCATTAAATAGANGCCTAATCAAGAGGGTAAGTGGGCACTAAATGATCTTAAATAACATTTCTTGATAATTGAAATACAAAAGGGGTAAAGTGGTAGAAACCAATCTCACTTGGACTTCATAAATGATAAATTTGTAATTTTTCAAAGTTAATGAAATTTGGAAGAGCATTAAATAGGAAGATATCAAGGTGAGGGGTTTGATTTGGAAGATCATAATCCAATGATTTTAAACCCCCAACTAATGTTTTTGAAATGATTTATAATTCATGATAATGATTAATAAGATAAAATATTCAAAGAGCTATTTTAAAAAATTACAAATCTACCCATTAAAACTTAAGAGCTTAGTAGTGAGCTAGGCTTAATCAAGTTTTATTTAATAAGGTTTAAAAAATAACTTATAATTAATTAAAAACCGTTTTAAACATTACAAGCCCATTCAAATTAATTAAATTTNGCTATTTAAAAAAATTACAAATCTACCCATTAAAACTTAAGAGCTTAGTAGTGAGCTAGGCTTAATCAAGTTATATTTAATAAGGTTTAAAAAATAACTTATAATTAATTAAAAACCTTTTTAAACATTACAAGTCCATTCAAATTAATTAAATTTCTTAAATAAAGTCAAATTGCCCTTAAGGGTCCNCCTGTTCCAAAATTCCTGGAACTCAGATTAAAAAAATGAACAAAGAAAGCAACAGATTCAATTTTTAAGCCGTAAACAACAACTATCTCGTAATCTTCGATTGTCAGAGGTGCATGCTCTTTGGCACCCTTCTCAAGATTTATTTTGATGATTTCAGCGGAATGTTTTGCGGATTTTAGGAGAAAATATGACGAGAAAGTTTTTATCTGATCGCAATTTGATTCCAATTTTTAATCTCTGTATTTTTCATTCGTTATTTAGACTCTGTAATCGCCCAATCCAGAGAACAGGTAGAAGTAATGTCGAGTTATGTCGGAGTTCATCTCTCCGATCCCGCGCTCCAGAACCATTTCACGCAGGTGGAACTGCGAAGCCTTAAATCTAAAGTAAGTAATCTGAAGGCTACAATTTTACTTTCATGTCAAACGATTTCTTCGTCTCCTTGTTTTAACTATGTTATTGCATCGATTGTTTAGTTTATCACTTTGAAGAGGGAATCGCCGGAATCAGGTAAGGTGATCGTAGCAAATTTGCCATCCTTCATGGTTAAGTTAAAGGGAGTCAATGAAGTACTTACAGAAGAAGAGATCACTTCAATCTTGGGCGAATCCTACCCCGACAGAAACAATGAAATAGATTTCGAAGCTTTCCTTCGGGTAAAATTTTTTTGGCTGATGTTTTTACGTACAATACGTTAACCCCTTGTTTCAGAGGGAGATTTGAATTTAAGTGGAATGCTGAATTGGGCAGGCATATCTGAATCTGCAAGCTCGAGCTATAGCCAAGTTGGGAGGCACAAAGCATGCATCGTCATTTGTGAAATCATCAACAACGACGACTCAGCACACAATCAGCGAGTCAGAGAAGGCTTCTTATGTGACACATATCAATACTTGTCTTGCAGAAGACAAGTTTTTGAAAGATTATCTACCCTTGGATCCTGCATCTAATGGTCTTTTTGATCTTGCAAAGGATGGCGTCCTTCTGTGGTGAGCATGAAATTTAACTTTGTTAGCATCATAGACATGAATTCACTTTTAAGTGCTGTTTGGCAACATATGAGATTTAAGGTATCAGGGATTTAGTAAATCCCATAAATCCTGATTTACTAAATCTTGAATGGGTTAAATCTGGAAAACCATTTGACAACGGATTTACTAACTCCTGTAGATCTAGTAAAATTGTTTGGAAATTTCTGTTAGGATTTAAGAAGTTATGACTATTGGAGATACTCGGAAGCCTGCGAAGTTAAATTCACCGGTTTGCGGAATTTAGTAAATTCGAGATTTACGGCCGAAATTCATGGAATCTGGATTTACGGCCCAAATTCTTGGAATCCAGATTTACGGCATCCGAAGATTTATTTTGTCCAAACTGACTGTTTGGCAGAATTCCACTTAAATCTTGCATAAATCTTGTGTTAAATCTGTGGCCAGACAGCCCTTTGTTGTTGTAGATCATGCGTAAGCATGTGAAAAAATAGTATCTATATCAAAATGATGAGAAAGATACTCAAAAAAATAGAAGAAAAATAATATTCTGAAATGACACTGGCTCAAGGGTTGAAGCTGAATCTTATTTTTCAAGGTTCACTATGAGCTACATTACAATTTATGGCTCACCAGTCCTTGAAAAAAGGTGTATTCTTGTATGTGATCACTACTAAAGAACTCTAGTTTTAGCAGCTTTTCTTCGTAGCTTCTAAAGTAGATTTTATAAATTCTAGTTCGGTTTTTGTCTTTGTTCATCATGTGGAATTCAATTAGTGCGGGCCTTGTGCCTTTCTTATTTGTAAACTTGTATCATATTAATTTATCTATAATTAGACTATTCCCTACTTTTTGTTAATAATTGGGGTAGATTTCTTAACCTTAAAAAATTTATCAGGAGCTATCATGTATTTTATTTTTCTTAATTTCTTTGTGCAGTAAGCTGATTAATGTAGCGGTGCCTGGAACAATAGATGAGAGGGCAATTAACACGAAAAAAGTTTTGAACCCTTGGGAGAGAAATGAGAATCACACTCTTTGTCTCAATTCTGCAAAGGCCATTGGATGCACTGTGGTCAACATCGGAACTCAAGACTTGGTTGAAGGGAGGGTATATCTCGAGCAATATTTAATCTTCATTTTTCTTTTTAGGAGATCTATTAGTTAAATAAACTTGTTGCTCTACTTTTTCCTAAAACTGGGAAACTATATATNATGCACTGTGGTCAACATTGGAACTCAAGACTTGGTTGAAGGGAGGGTATATCTCGAGCAATATTTAATCTTAATTTTTCTTTTAGGAGATCTATTAGTTAAATAAACTTGTTGCTCTACTTTTTTCTAAAACTGGGAAACTATATATTTTTTTCAAGCATTCTTTAATTTTTATTTATTGGTATTTAAATTTATGATGATTATTCATTAAGGTCTTATTTGGTTGCTTCTAGATGGGATACTTGTTTTAGAAATGAATAATTTTGCTTTTATTCATTTTCTTTGCGGAAATATAAGGAGAGATTTGTGACTATTTTGAGGAGATCAGTTGAATTTGAAATTAATGTTGGTTTGTCAACTAAATCCAAACAAATGAAGGATTTAGCAAATTGCACCATTTCTTAGAATTTGGTTTCTGGCTCAAACATCCAAATGCACCCTAAGAAATTCATCTTTCAAAATATTGTCAACAAAGTTTGCAAACTCTTTNAAATCCAAACAAATGAAGGATTTAGCAAATTGCACCATTTCTTAGAATTTGGTTTCTGGCTCAAACATCCAACTGCACCCTAAGAAATTCATCTTTCAAAATATTGTCAACAAAGTTTGCAAACTCTTCTTCAAGAAAACCATTGTTACATGTGAGAAATTGTTTAGCAATAGACTTTGTCATATTTTGTTGCTAATTACATTGTCATGTTCTCCTTCATACTGAATGAAAATGTTGATTAATTTGGGATTCTAAATTGGATATATGATACTCTTTTGATGTCATGACTTAGATACAACTTCAGGCACGATTATATTTGATTTATTTTTTTTTTTTCATTCGATGATTACTAAAATGACATATAAATAACTAGCATTGTTGGGATGTGAATTTCTAGTTACATTGCAGCAGGAGAATTGTAAGTATTTATTCATCTTCATTAGAAGAATTATATTTCATGCAGAACTGCTTTTTAGCCTTTGACTAATCAAATGTAAGGCCACCATTTACAGTTGGCAAGAAAGAGGCTACTAAGATTTTTTTTATTATTGTTTTAGTCTCCTATCACAATTTTGCAAATTTTCTGTTTTAATTAGTCATTATTTATTATTTTAGTCTTTTATCACCNGTTGAAGGGAGGGTATATCTCGAGCAATATTTAATCTTCATTTTTCTTTTTAGGAGATCTATTAGTTAAATATACTTGTTTCTCTACTTTTTTCTAAAACTGGGAAACTATATATATTTTTCAAGCATTCTTTAATTTTTATTTATTGGTATTTAAATTTATGATGATTATTCATTAAGGTCTTATTTGGTTGCTTCTAGATGGGATACTTGTTTTAGAAAATAATAATTTTGCTTTTATTCATTTTATTTGCGGAAATATAAGGAGAGATTTGTGACTATTTTGAGGAGATCAGTTGAATTTGAAATAAATGTTGGTTTGTCAACTAAATCCAAACAAATGAAGGATTTAGCAAATTGCACCATTTCTTAGAATTTGGTTTCTGGCTCAAACATCCAAATGCGCCCTAAGAAATTCATCTTTCAAAATATTGTCAACAAAGTTTGCAAACTCTTTTTCATGAAAACCATTGTTACATGTGAGACATTGTTTAANGCTATAAGAAGCAAGTAACAAACTTTTCCTCTGATCTGAAGGTAATTTTTTATCTCCATGATCTGATCTCTATTTATTTTTATGGCATTTTTGGCCATGATAAAGCGAATTGTGCGAAATTTTAATGGAGCACTATGACATTGCATTTGGACGCTTTTATCTTTGCATTTTATTTATTTACTTCTTGGTATAGTTTAACCATAACAGTGGGCATTTCCGGTGCATTTCAATCACATTGGATAACCAGAATAAAAGGGGCGTTCAAATCTTGCATTTTGTTTGTTTCTTGTGACCAAAGTTCATTGCTGCTGAGTATAATTCTAAAAAAAAATTTATCTTCAAACATTTTCACCATCACCACCTCTACAATTCTAAGAGTGTGGAAATTAATAACTAGACTATCCCATGTAATTAGGTTAGAAGTTTTGGGCCATTTTTCATATAATTCGACATCTACATACTGAACTGGGCATTCAATCTTCATCTAATATTCCTTTCTGTTATATTTGGTGATGATAGCAGTTAATTCAATGACAATCACACATTGTTCTTTGGATTTTACAAAAGCCATCTAGGCTAATATATTTAGTTTATGTATTTACGATAACGATAGTAAATTTTGCTGACTTTAGGATGGAGAAGCTTATGCCCATCTCCTCAACACCCTTGCCCCGGAGTACTGTAGTCCGGCTACCTTGGATACTAAAGATCCCAACAAAAGAGCAAAACTGGTGATAGAACAGGCAGAAAAACTTGATTGCAAAAGATATTTAACTCCCAAGGATATTGTTGAAGGATCCACGAATCTTAATCTAGCATTTGTTGCACAAATATTTCAACATAGGTAAGAAATTTCTCACACTTTTTTTGGTCTCGATAGACTTCTGTTTTGCTTCCTGTAAAGAATGCATTCTATTTTACTTTGTTATAAGAGTAATGCTATTCAGACCAGCTCAGAGCCAAATAAACATTATATAGAGAATTTGATGATGAGCTGTATGCCACATGTCACCAAGCCGTGCGTTCTTAAAACCTTTCTTAGGCTCTGAGTTGGGATGCAAAGCATTCCTTTGTTGTAATCAGCAACTCAACTCTATCCTATATCTTATGCTTTGAGATGATGAAATGATAATCTCTAAGTATTTTAAATAATTATCTTTTATTAAATATGGATAGAATAACCATTAGCTGCAATTTCTCATCTTCCGTGTGAGTAGATATTATATTATTATTGATTTTCTCATTGAAGGTTAATCATGACGAATAGTAATTTCAAAACTCTTAACTTGTTTTCAAGCCAGATTTTCTTGTTTGACCCCTAGAAAAAGAAAATTTAATGCTTTCTTAAAATTCTAGGAAAAAGTCCTTTCATATTGAGTTATTTACATCGAGTTATTGAGTTATGAATAGGACCTTTGATGCATTTAATTTTCAATGGATTACTTAAAAAGTAAATTTTCTCTCAAATTTGTGTTTGTTAGTTGGATGCGAGTTTTTTGAGTGTGATGCTGATAAAAAATATACCATAGAACAACAATTCTGAATCATTACCGAGCTTAGGATCGATTAGAAAATAAATCATGCCACGGAATAACAGGATCTCACCAATTCAAGAAAACCGGAACAAAATCCAAGTAGAAAGCACAATCAAAACAATCAGAAAAGCACACGAGAATTAACGTGGAAAGACCCGAGAATGGGAAAAAACTACGAAGCCACACCACCAGAAAATTTCACTATGAAATTCAAAAAATGTTACCATAAAACTCACATCAGTTTCCTTTTTACACACAAGGAAACCTACAGGACCTGCACTCCAAACCTTTCTTGCTTCAATTCGATGTGAAAAACACTTGCTAAGATCCTAGAAATTCTCCTCACCGACCTTTCACTCATTCACCAGGAACTTGTCAAAGAAACTTGTGCAGGAACCATGTCCATCGTCGCTCGAAATTGGCCTTAAAACCAAAAAAAAAATGAGCTAACTGCTCCAGGCACTTAGGCACCTAGACTCAGCCTCTAAGCGCCAAGCTCTCGGGAAGCAGAGAAAAAAAATCACGCCCAAAACATTGGGCGCTTGAGCGCCCAGATTTGGGGTCTAAGCTCCCAAGGCTCGGATTGTGCCCAACACATTGGGCGCTTAAGCGCCCAAGGGAGGTGCTTGAGCGCCGAATTCTCTTCTTGTGCACCAATATGGTTTTGGGTTTAGGGTTTAGAGGCACCCAAGGCGGGCAGAAAAGCGTCTGTCTCTCTGTCGAGCGCTCATCAATGGGCGCTTAGGCACCAAAACCCGACGCTTAAGCATCGGGTTAAATTGGTGCTTTTGACTCCACAATCACAACAATCTCCCAATTAGAGATAATAGCACCCAACTCCAGTCCTCTGCACATGCACCTCCATTTGAATCACCTTCATAGTCATGTACTGTGGTCACGTACCGTGGTGCGGCTCACCTCCGATCTAAACCTTCATGAAACCCAAATGAAGCGAAGCATAGATTTAGTTTCTCTACAATCACCACCTATGTCAGCATATCTGCGTGATTCTCAGTTGTATGTATCTTTTCCAGAAACAACTGCCCTTCTTCTAAAAGAGATCAAATGAAGGATTCCTAAGCTAGATGTGTTTCGTCCTGACATTAAAAGCAACGTTCTCAGCAAGATGAATCCAACTCATACTGTCACTATAAAGTTTTCCAATCCCCTGATCCTTGTTCAATTTTGCCATGAAATTCTGTAGTCATATCATTTTCTTGCTAGCCTCAATGATAACAATATATTCGGCCTTAGTAGTTAAAAGTGCAAAGATCTTCTACAACTGGAAACCAAAATCACCGCTGTGTTCCCTAAAGTAAAGATATATTCTGTTGTACTTCTACTATTCACATCTCCTGTCAGACCTGAATCTACAAATCCCTGTAGACTGATCCCTGGACTTTCATAGTTTGAAATGACTACCTAAGGGAGTGCTAATTGGTTTCACCTTACTTATGTTGAACCTCTATAGGATCTTCTCAACATACTCTACCTGAGACAACTTCAATGTTCCTGCACTCCTGTCCCTGCTAATTCTCATCCCGAGGATTTTCTTGGTTGGACCTAAATCTTTCATCTTGAACTCACTTGATAACTGTTTCTTGAAGTTCCTGATTTTCTCTATATCTGTTTATGCAATCAACATGTTATCCACATTCAAAAGAAACAAAATATAACAGTTACCGAAGTGTTTGATGAAGTGGTCTGCCAGACACTTCAACTACCCATTTTCTGACTTAAACCAGTCAAACCTCATGTACAACTGTCTCGTGGTTTGCTTCAACCCATAGAGGCTCTTCTTTAATCTGCAGACCAAACATTCTTTGCCTGGAAACTTGTAACCTTGTGGTTGCACTATATATAACCCATCCTCCAGATTTCCATGTAAGAAAACTGTTCTTACATTCATTTGCTTCAAATGTAGATCTTCGTCCGATGTTAAACTCACCTTAACCTTGATAGTAGTCTTCTTACCATTGGGGAGAAGATCTTTATATAATCCACCCTTCCCTCTGCTGTAAATCCTTCATAACAAGTGTTGCCTTGTAGTGCTTGCTACCATCTGACTCCTCTTTCAGTCTGTAGAGCCACTTGTTGTGCAGTGTTTTTTGGCCATTTGGTAGTACCTTCAAATCCCAAGTTTGATTTGACTCCAAAGATTTCATTTCTTCATCAACAGTAAGCTCTCACTCCCTTGAATCCTTAACTTGAGTGGTCTCCTAAAAGCACTCTGGTTCACCACTATTAGTAGTAACAAATAGTGTAAAGAAGGAGACTAACTGTGTACGGGTCTTGTCACTCTGCTGGATTTACTGACATTTGTAGTAGATGACCGAGGAACTTCCAGTGTTCCTTCTGGTTGAGCGCATCTTCTTTCTTCATCTTTCTGATCACCTGTATCATCTTTCTTCACAAATCTGGATTCTTCAGAACTAGTTAACGAACTATCCTCAGTTCCGATCTTATCTTTGTACATCTCCATTTCGTTAAAAGCGACGTCCCTACTTCTGCTGAATTTTTTATTCTGATAATCCCTGAACTTGTTCCCAAACTAATCTAACTCATATCCAATGAATGTACACTTGACAGATTTTGAGTCAAGCTTGCTATTGAACCCTGCATCAACATGCACATATGCAGAACACCCAAATATTCTTAAGTGAGATGAACATACTTTTTTGTCACCCCAGGCTTCTTTAGGTAAGCCTTCCTCTAAAGATACTGATGGACTATGGTTTATCAAATAAACTGTTGTATTAATTGCTTCATCCCAAAATTGTAATGACAAGTCTGCATGCAACTTTATGCTCCTAGCACGCTCCGTGATTGTTCTGTTAATGCACTTAGCCACACCATTCTGCTGCGGTGTCCTTGGGACAGTGAACTCATGCTTGACCCCCTCTGTGGCATAGAGATTTCTAAACTTTTGATCACGATACTCACTCTCATTATCTGTTCTGAGACATTTCAGTTTCAAACCTGTCTCATTTTCTACTATAGTCTTCCACTTCTTAAAGACTTCAATTACATCATATTTTTGCTTTAAGAAATATACCTATACCTTTCTCGTGTGACAAAATAACGAGAA
The DNA here is from genome assembly GCA_002079205.1 of Phalaenopsis hybrid cultivar. Taxonomy (NCBI): domain Eukaryota; kingdom Viridiplantae; phylum Streptophyta; class Magnoliopsida; order Asparagales; family Orchidaceae; genus Phalaenopsis; species Phalaenopsis hybrid cultivar. Next base: position 55,187 of record JXCR01138305.1, on the reverse strand, counting down.
TCTTCAATGCATTGAATTGGAGTAGGACCCCATACATAAATATGCACTAACTCTAGTTTCTTTGATTTCACCACTGGCCCGCTCTTGGAGAAAGTAACCTTCTTCTGATTGCCATATATTCCGTCTTCATAGAAATCCAAATCAAGTGATTTCAAACCCTGAAACATATTCTTTGAAAGTAGAGACTTCATACATTTCTCGCTCACGTGGCCAAGCCTACAGTGCCATAGATATGCATCCACACTGGTTCCAACCATATCAATGAAATAATTTCATTGATCAAATAAAGAGTGCCTTTAATGTTGTCTCGAGCCATCACTATTGCCCCCTGGTTACCTTCCATGAATCACCTGTGAAAGTAGTCACTAGTCTTGAATTTGTCAGCTGACTTACAGAAATAAGATTTTCCTTCAAATTTAGAACATTTCTAACTTCAATAAGCTTTCAGACTGTTCTATTCGATAACTTGTTATCATCATCACCCTTTCCCACTATACTGCAAGCCTTGTTATCTCCAAATAAACCTTCCCTAGATCACTCTGAGTATAGTTTTTAAATACCTCTTTATTAGGGCAAGCATGAAAAGAGACACCTGAATTCATAATCCTGGATTTAGTACTGACTGAGGATAATACCAGGGAGTCATTTTGGATTTCACCAATGAAGAAATTAGTAGAGAAACTACTTTCTTGTCCTCCACAACCAACATTTCTTGGAGGTTTACAGTCCTTCTTGAAATGCCATTTCTTACCGCAATTTGAACATTCTCCTCTGCTTGACTTGGGATTTTTTTCTTGGACTTGGATCTGTCTCTGTCTGTATTTCTGCTCAAATTCATTCATTGTTAACAACATTCCACGCAGAACCTGAAAATTCACTATTTACAGCTTTTCTGCGAACTTCTTCATTCATCATCGAACCCACCATATCATTGAAGTTCAACTTCGAAGTCCCTGAAGAATTACTCACCGCCTTTACCAAATCATCCTAGTTGTTAGACAATGAAGATAGTATTAACAGTGCTCTGACCTCATCATCAAACTTGATTCTCACAGAACACAACTTGCTCGTCACAATGTTGAAGTTATTAAGATGCTCTACCACTGAACTGTCTTCCACCATCTTTATGTTGAATAATTTCTTCATAAAAAAATTCTTATTGAAAGCATAAGGTTTTTCGTACATCTTGGCCAATGTCGCCATGATATTTACGTAATTTTCTCATTCACAATGTGTATGCAACAGATGATGAAAGTAACAACCGGATCAAACCTATTGTCATTCAATCCAACACTTCTCATTCTTTCATAGACATAGATTCATGCTTCTTTGTAATTCCTTGTAGTGGCAAGTATAATTTTTACTAATACAACAAATCCTACACCTGATTCTTGTAGAAAGCGAATTTTGTCCCATTGAACTTCTCCAGTTTGAAGCTTGCTTCTTCGGCCATTGCTCCCAATTGATTTGAACCCCGCTTTGATACCAGTTTGATAGGAATTATACCAAAGAAGAACAATTCTCAAACTTTTGTCGGGCTTAGGATCGATTAGAAACTAAACCACACCACGAAATAATGAGATCGCACCAATTCGAGAAAACAAACAAAAACTATAAGTAGAAATCACAATCAAAGCAACTAGAGAAATACACGAGATTTTACGTGGAAAAAACTGAGAACGGGAAAAAAACATGGAGTCACACCACCAGAAAATTCTACTATGAAATCCAGAAAATGTCTATAAAGAACTCACACTAGTTTCCTCTTTACACAATGAAACTTACAAGACTCGTGCTCCAATCCTTTTTTGCTCCGATCTGATGCAAAAAACACACCCCAAGATCCCAAAAATCCTTCTCTTCGACCTTTCTCTCCTTCAGGAACTTGCCGAAGAAACTTGTGTAGAAACCATCTCCATCATCACTCAAAATTGGCTTTAAAACCGAAAAAAAATGAGCTAACTGCTTTGGGCGCTTAAGTGTCCATACTTCTAAACACCAATCTCTTGGGAAGTAGAGAAAAAAAAAGTGCTCGAAACATTGGGCGTTTGAGCCCCCAGACTTGACGCCTAAGCGCCAAAGGCTCGGATAGCGCCCAATACATTGGGCGCCTGATCATCGTCTTTTCTATTTGCACACCAATATGGGGCGCTAAGGTGCCTAAGGCGGGGTACAAAAGCGCTCGTCTCTCTGTCGTACGCCCATCAATGGGCGCTTAGGCACCCAAACCCGGTGCTTAGGCGCTAGGTTAGATTGTGTGTTTTTGGCTCCACAACCATAACAGATGCAAGTCCTAGAGACGAGTTTTGGTGGCTCTTTTTTCTATCTATATGTGCAAAGCCTAGATCTTAAACTGGTGACTTTNTAATCTCATCAAAGAACAAATGTTTTAAGCCATAAATCAATTAAAATATTCTCAATTTAATGAAATTGTTTTCTTTTTCATCAACCAAATGATTCAACTCCTATGATTGAAGTTATTTGCATGCATACTCACACAATTCTTATAAATTTACATTTCTAATGTCTAAATTCTCATATTTACCAACCTAGCACTCTAATTTTTAACATCACTTAAGAAAATAACACAATTATTAACTTTTTATAATGAAAACATATCTTCTCATCTTTTGATGCATAAGTTTACAACTAAATTAATATAAATATAATAACATTTTTAGTGCTAGACATGTAAATACATAAAAATTGTGCGGTATTTATGTAAGTTTTCTTTGAATTTTTATTTTAAAAACAAATAAATTTAATCTAAAAAAAATCAGAATAATTTTTAAATTCGTTTGGATTTTGCAAAAAGAATCNTATCTTATGCTTTGAGATGATGAAATGATAATCTCTAAGTATTTTAAATAATTATCTTTTATTAAATATGGATAGAATGACCATTAGCTGCAATTTCTCATCTTCCGTGTGAGTAGATATTATATTAGTATTGATTTTTTCATTGAAGGTTAATCATGATGAATAGTAATTTCAAAACTCTTAACTTGTTTTCTNTCGTAGCAAATTTGCCATCCTTCATGGTTAAGTTAAAGGGAGTCAATGAAGTACTTACAGAAGAAGAGATCAGCTCAATCCTGGGCGAATCCTACCCCGACAGAAACAATGAAATAGATTTCGAAGCTCTCCTTCGGGTAAAATTTTTTTGGCTGGTGTTTTTACGTACAATACGTTAACCCCTTGTTTCAGAGGGAGATTTGAATTTAAGTGGAATGCTGAATTGGGCAGGCATATCTGAATCTGCAAGCTCGAGCTATAGCCAAGTTGGGAGGCACAAAGCATGCATCGTCATTTGTGAAATCATCAACAACGACGACTCAGCACACAATCAGCGAGTCAGAGAAGGCTTCTTATGTGACACATATCAATACGTGTCTTGCAGAAGACAAGTTTTTGAAAGATTATCTACCCTTGGATCCTGCATCTAATGCTCTTTTTGATCTTGCAAAGGATGGCGTCCTTCTGTGGTGAGCATGAAATTTAACTTTGTTAGCATCATAGACATGAATTCACTTTTAAGTGCTGTTTGGCAACATATGAGATTTAAGGTATCAGGGATTTAGTAAATCCCGTAAATCCTGATTTACTAAATCTTGAATGGGTTAAATCTGGAAAACCTTTTGACAACGGATTTACTAACTCCTGTAAATCTAGTAAAATTGTTTGGCAATTTCTGTTAGGATTTAAGTTGTTCTGACTATTGGAGATACTCGGAAGCCTGCAAAGTTAAATTCACCGGTTTGCGGGATTTAGTAAATTCGGGATTTACGGCCGAAATTCATGGAATCCGGATTTACGGTCCAAATTCTTGGAATCCGGATTTACGGCATCCGAAGATTTATTTTGTCCAAAATGACTGTTTGGCAGAATTCCACTTAAATCTTGCATAAATCTTGTGTGAAATCTGTTGCCAGACAGCCCTTTGTTGTTGTAGATCATGCGTAAGCATGTGAAAAAATAGTAGCCATCTATATCAAAATAATGAGAAAGATACTAAAAAAAATAGAAGAAAAAGAATATTCTGAAATGACACTGGCTCAAGGGTTGAAGCTGAATCCTATTTTTCAAGTTTCACTATGAGCTACATTACAATTTATGTCTCGCCAGTCCTTGAAAAAAGGAGTATTCTTGTATGTGATCACTACTAAAGAACTCTAGTTTTAGCAGCTTTTCTTCCTAGCTTCTAAAGTAGATTTTATAAATTCTAGTTCGGTTTTTGTCTTTGTTCATCATGTGGAATTCAATTAGTGCGGGCCTTGTGCCTTTCTTATTTGTAAACTTGTATCATATTAATTTATCTATAATTAGACTATTCCCTACTTTTTGTTAATAATTGGGGTAGATTTCTTAACCTTAAAAAATTTATCAGGAGCTATCATGTATTTTATTTTTCTTAATTTCTTTGTGCAGTAAGCTGATTAATGTAGCGGTGCCTGGAACAATAGATGAGAGGGCAATTAACACGAAAAAAGTTTTGAACCCTTGGGAGAGAAATGAGAATCACACTCTTTGTCTCAATTCTGCAAAGGCCATTGGATGCACTGTGGTCAACATTGGAACTCAAGACTTGGTTGAAGGGAGGGTATATCTCGAGCAATATTTAATCTTAATTTTTCTTTTAGGAGATCTATTAGTTAAATAAACTTGTTGCTCTACTTTTTTCTAAAACTGGGAAACTATATATTTTTTTCAAGCATTCTTTAATTTTTATTTATTGGTATTTAAATTTATGATGATTATTCATTAAGGTCTTATTTGGTTGCTTCTAGATGGGATACTTGTTTTAGAAATTAATAATTTTGCTTTTATTCATTTTCTTTGCGGAAATATAAGGAGAGATTTGTGACTATTTTGAGGAGATCAGTTGAATTTGAAATTAATGTTGGTTTGTCAACTAAATCCAAACAAATGAAGGATTTAGCAAATTGCACCATTTCTTAGAATTTGGTTTCTGGCTCAAACATCCAACTGCACCCTAAGAAATTCATCTTTCAAAATATTGTCAACAAAGTTTGCAAACTCTTCTTCAAGAAAACCATTGTTACATGTGAGAAATTGTTTAGCAATAGACTTTGTCATATTTTGTTGCTAATTACATTGTCATGTTCTCCTTCATACTGAATGAAAATGTTGATTAATTTGGGATTCTAAATTGGATATATGATACTCTTTTGATGTCATGACTTAGATACAACTTCAGGCACGATTATATTTGATTTATTTTTTTTTCATTCGATGATTATTAAAATGACATATAAATAACTAGCATTGTTGGGATGTGAATTTCTAGTTACATTGCAGCAGGAGAATTGTAAGTATTTATTCATCTTCATTAGAAGAATTATATTACATGCAGAACTTCTTTTTAGCCTTTGACTAATCAAATGTAAGGCCACCATATACAGTTGGCAAGAAAGAAGCTACTAAGATTTTTTTATTATTGTTTTAGTCTCCTATCACAATTTTGCAAATTCTCTGTTTTAATTAGTCATTATTTATTATTTTAGTCTTTTATCACTTTTTCCTTTTGTATGGCAGCCTCATTTGGTGCTTGGATTGATATCTCAACTTATAAAGGTATATTCTGGACCTTACTATGTTTTTCTTACTTATTTAAATAGTGTTATAACATATAATATTGAAGCAAACAAAACTAAGATATGCTTGAACCACTAGCACTCCACAATTACTTTGTTACAAGAGTAAAGTGCCGAAATAGTCGCTTGACTATTTACATGGGTTCATTTTAGTCCTAGAGTATAAAACTGTCAAATTAACCCCCATCTTATGCTAATATGGGCTGAAATAATATCCAGGAAAACTATTTTAACCCTTAAAAGAGTCCGGGACTATATTGACACTTATATAGACTATGGTACTAAAATGACCACTGGAAAAGAGTCAAGGGACCATTTCGACACTTTTCTCAGTACATTCATGCTATGGAGATTAGCCATGTCGACTTATGCTGTATGCTTAAATAATTCAGATACAACTGCTAGCTGATCTTAATCTTAAGAAGACGCCACAGCTGTTGGAGCTGGTGGATGATAGTCAGGTAAGTAAAATTTTCTAGTAGTCATCCAATTCTTTCTCATTTTTTATGCTCAGTGTTTTAATTTTCTTTTTGGATAGCACAGGATGTAGAGGAACTTATCAATTTGCCACCTGAAAAGATGTTATTGAAATGGATGAATTTTCATCTCCAAAAAACTGGTTATAAGAAGCAAGTAACGAACTTTTCCTCTGATCTGAAGGTAATTTTTTATCTCCATGATCTGATCTCTATTTATTTTTATGTCATTTTTGGCCATGATAAAGCGAATTGTGCAAAATTTTAATGGAGCACTATGACATTGCATTTGGACGCTTTTATCTTTGCATTTTATTTATTTACTTCTTGGAATAGTTTAACCATAACAGTGGGCATTTCCGGTGCATTTCAATCACATTGGATAACCAGAATAAAAGGGGCGTTCAAATCTTGCATTTTGTTTGTTTCTTGTGACCAAAATTCATTGCTGCTGAGTATAATTCTAAAAAAAAAATTATCTTCAAACATTTTCACATCACCACCTCTACAATTCTAAGGGTGTGGAAATCAATAACTAGACTATCCCATGTAATTAGGTTAGAAGTTTTGGGCCATTTTTCATATAATTAGACATCTACGTACTGAACTGGGCATTCAATCTTCATCTAATATTCCTTTCTGTTATATTTGGTGATGATAGCAGTTAATTCAATGACAATCACACATTGTTCTTTGGATTTTACAAAAGCCATCTAGGCTAATATATTTAGTTTATGTATTTACGATAACGATAGTAAATTTTGCTGACTTTAGGATGGAGAAGCTTATGCCCATCTCCTCAACACCCTTGCCCCGGAGTACTGTAGTTCGGCTACCTTGGATACTAAAGATCCCAACAAAAGAGCAAAACTGGTGATAGAACAGGCAGAAAAACTTGATTGCAAAAGATATTTAACTCCCAAGGATATTGTTGAAGGATCCACGAATCTTAATCTAGCATTTGTTGCACAAATATTTCAACATAGGTAAGAAATTTCTCACCCTTTTTTTGGTCTCGATAGACTTCTGTTTTTGTTTTGCTTCCTGTAAAGAATGCATTCTATTTTACTTTGTTATAAGAGTACGGCTATTCAGACCAGCTCAGAGTCAAATAAACATTATATAGAGAATTTGATGATGAGCTGCATGCCACATGTCACCAAGCCGTGCGTTCTTAAAACCTTTCTTAGGCTCTGAGTTGGGATGCAAAGCATTCCTTTGTTGTAATCAGCAACTCACTCTATCCTATATCTTATGCTTTGAGATGATGAAATGATAATCTCTAAGTATTTTAAATAATTATCTTTTATTAAATATGGATAGAATGACCATTAGCTGCAATTTCTCATCTTCCGTGTGAGTAGATATTATATTAGTATTGATTTTTTCATTGAAGGTTAGTCATGATGAATAGTAATTTCAAAACTCTTAACTTGTTTTCAAGCCAGATTTTATTGTTTGACCCCTAGAAAAAGAAAATTTAATGCTTTCTTAAAATTCTAGGAAAAAGTCCTTTCATATTGAGTTATTTACATCGAGTTATTGAGTTATGAATAGGACCTTTGATGCATGTAATTTTCAATGTATTACTTAAAAAGTAAATTTTCTCTCAAATTTGTGTTTGTTAGTTGGATGTGAGTTTTTTGAGTGTGATGCTGATAAAAAATATACCATAGAACAACAATTCCGAATCATTATCGAGCTTAGGATTAATTAGAAAATAAATCATGCCATGGAATAACAGGATCTCACCAATTCAAGAAAACCGGAACAAAATCCAAGTAGAAAGCACAATCAAAGCAATCAGAAAAGCACAAGAGAATTTACGTGGAAAGACCCAAGAATGGGAAAAAACTATGAAGCCACACCACCAGAAAATTTCACTATGAAATTCAAAAAATGTTACAAAAAACTCACACCAGTTTCCTTTTTACACACAAGACAANAAGCACACGAGAATTTACGTGGAAAGACCCAAGAATGGGAAAAAACTATGAAGCCACACCACCAGAAAATTTTACTATGAAATTCAAAAAATGTTACAAAAAACTCACACCAGTTTCCTTTTTACACACAAGGAAACTCTTAGGACTCGCACTCCAAACCTTTCCTGCTCCAATTCAATGTGAAAAACACATGCTAAGATCCCATAAATTCTCCTCTCCGACCTTTCACTCATTCACCAGGAACTTGTCAAGAAACTTGTGCAGGAACCATGTCCATTGTCGCTCGAAATTGGCCTTAAAAACAAAAAAAATGAGCTAACTACTCCAGACGCTTAGACACCGATTAGGCACCCAGACTCGGTGTCATAGCGCCAAGCCCTCAGGAAGCAGAGAAAAAAAATCACGCCCAAAACATTGGGCGCGTGAGCGCCCAGATTTGGGGCCTAAGCGCCCAAGGCTCGGATTGTGCCCAACACATTGGGCGCTTGAGCGTCCAAGGCAGGTGCTTGAGCGCCGAATTCTCTTCTTGCGCACCAATATGGTTTAGGGTTCAGAGGCGCCCAAGGCGGGCACAAAAGCGTTTGTCTCTCCGTCGAGCGCTCATCAACGGGCGCTTAGGCACCAAAACCCGATGCTTAGGCATCGGGTTAAATTGGTGCTTTTGGCTCCACAATCACAACAATCTCCCAATTGGAGACAATAGCACCCAACTCCAGTCCTCTGCACCTGCACCTCCATTTGAATCGCCTTCATAATCATGTACTGTGGTCACGTACCGTGGTGCGGTTCACCTCCCATCTAAACCTTCATGAAACTCAACTGAAGCCAAGCATAGATTTAGTTTATCTACAATCACCACCTATGTCAGCATATCTGCGTGATTCTCAATTGCGTGTATCTTTTCCAGAAACAACTGTCCTTCTTCTAGAGATCGAATGAAAGATTCCTAAGCTGGATGTGTTTCATCCTGACATTAAAAGCAACGTTCTTAGCAAGATGAATCCAACTCATACTGTCACTATAAAGTTTTCTAATCCCCTGATCCTTGTTCAATTTTGCCATGAAATTCTGTACTCATATCATTTAACAATATATTCTTCCTTAGTAGTTGAAAGTGCAATGATCTTCTACAACTGGAAACCCAAATCACCGCTGTGTTCCCCAAAGTAAAGATATATTCTGTTGTACTTCTAATATTCACATCTCCTGCCAGATTTGAATCTACAAATCCCTGTAGACTGATCCCTGAACTTTCATAGCNGTGTATCTTTTCCAGAAACAACTGTCCTTCTTCTAGAGATCGAATGAAAGATTCCTAAGCTGGATGTGTTTCGTCCTGACATTAAAAGCAACGTTCTTAGCAAGATGAATCCAACTCATACTGTCACTATATAGTTTTCCAATCCCCTGATCCTTGTTCAATTTTGCCATGAAATTCTGTAGTCATATAATTTTCTTGCTAGCCTCAGTTATAACAATATATTCTGCCTTAGTAGTTGAAAGTGCAATGATCTTCTACAACTGGAAACCCAAATCATCGCTGTGTTCCCCAAAGTAAAGATATATTCTGTTGTACTTCTAATATTCACATTTCCTGCCAGATTTGAATCTACAAATCCCTGTAGACTGATCCCTGAACTTTCATAGAAAATACCCTGTTGACAGTTCCCCTGAAATACCTGTGATTCCACTTTACCGCCTCCTAATGATGTCTGCCTAGATTGCCCATGTACTTGTTGACCACTCCTACTGTATATGCAATATTTGGCTTGATACAAATTATCCCATACATCAAACTTTCAATTGCTGAAGCATACAAAGTTCTCTTCGTCTGTGTTTGCTCTGCTTCAGAGTTAGCCAATAGCTTTTTAGATAGTTTGAAGTGACTACCTAAGGGAGTGCTAATTGGTTTCACCTTATTTATGTTGAACCTCTATAGGATCTTCTCAACATATTCTGCCTGAGACAACTTCAGTTTTCTTGCACTCCTGTCTCTGCTAATTCTCATCCCAAGGATTTTCTTGATTGGACCTAAATCTTTCATCTTGAACTCATTTGATAATTGTTTTTTTAAGTTTCTGATTTTCTCTATATCTGCTTATGCAATCAACATGTTATTCACATTCAAAAGAAACAAAATATAACAGTTACCGAAGTGTTTGATGAAGTGGTCTGCCTGACACTTCAAGTACCTATTTTTTGACATAAATCAGTCAAACCTCATGTACAGCTGTCTCGTGGTTTGCTTCAACCCATAAAGGCTCTTCTTCAATATGCAGACCAAACATTCTTTGCCTGGAAACTTGTAACCTTGTGGTTGCACCATATATAACCCATCCTCCAGATTTCNTATATATATATATATATATGTATATATAAATATATATATATATATATATATATTAAATCACGTGCGATTCATTCACGCGCGGTGTCGTAACAAAATGGGTGTCTTCCCTAGGCAAAATCGACATTCCAGATGCACCGGCGCTATCTGTTTTGCCGTCAGAGGTCGTTTCGACGAATTCTCCGATTTGCGTGCCAATTTTCTCGTGTCGAAAATATGGCAATATGGGTGTCCTTTCCTACCAAAATGGGTACCCCGGACGCGTTGGCGCAGTCCAATTTGTCGTCGGAGGTCATTTTGACGAATTCACCGATTTGCGTGCCAATTTTCTCGTGTCGAAAATATGGCAATATGGGTGTCCTTTCCTACCAAAATGGGTACCCCGGACGCGTTGGCGCAGTCCAATTTGTCGTCGGAGGTCATTCGGAGAAGTTCGCATTTTCACCCGTCCTTTGGGCTTAATTGAAATCCGATTTCGTGCAAATTCGTGAATTTCGTGTATTCTGTGTGTGTACGTGACGAAAAAGATCGTGACGATGTTTTCCTAAGGCTTGAAGTCCTATTTGGAACATTTTCCTTGAATCTTCACAAAATAGCCCATAACCGCTCGTTTATAAGACGATGGTCTTGTGCCAAAGATGCTAGACATCAAAGGAAAACAGGAATCGGCTGGAGCTTCTAGAAGGGTGAGTCTCAATTCTAGTTTTCTAAGATGGTCCATAGGGATTTCTAGAGCTAGAACCTAGACTCTAAAGAGGAGAAGAAAGAGACCTCACAAAAATGAGGTCAACATCACTCTGCTGGATTTACTGACTTTTGTAGTAGATGACCGAGGAACTTCCAGTGTTCCTTCTGGTTGAGCGCATCTTCTTTCGTCATCTTTCTGATCACCTGTATCATCTTTCTTCACACATCTGGATTCTTTAGAAGTAGTTAACGGACAATCCTCAGTTCTGATCTTATCTTTGTACATCTCCATTTCGTTAAAAGCGACGTTTCTGCTTCTGCTGAATTTTTTATTCAGATAATACTTGAACTTGTACCCAAACTAATCTAACCCATATCCAATGAATGTACACTTGAGAGATTTCGAGTCAAGCTTGCTCCTGAGCCCTGCATCAACATGCACATATGCAGAACACCCAAATATTCTTAAGTGAGATGGACATACTTTTTTGTCACCCCAGACTTCTTTAGGTAAGCCTTCCTCTAAAGGTACTGATGGACTATGATTCATCAAATAAACTGTTGTATTAATTGCTTCAGCCCAAAATTGTAATGGCAAGACTGCATGCAGCTTTATGCTCCTAGCACGCTCCGTGATTGTTCTGTTAATGCACTTAGTCACACCATTTAGCTGCTGTGTCCTTGGTACGGTGAACTCATGCTTGACCCCCTCTGTGGCACAGAAATTTCTAAACTTTTGATCACGATACTCACCCACATTATCTGTTCTGAGACGCTTCAGTTTCAAGCCTGTCTCATTTTCTACTATAGCCTTCCACTTCTTAAAGACTTCAATTACATCATATTTTTGCTTTAAGAAATAAACCTATACCTTTCTCGTGCGACAAAATAGCGAGAATCTTCAATGCATTGAATTGGAGTAGGACCTCATACATAAATATGCACTAACTCTAATTTCTTTGATTTCACTNTTTTTGCCATTTGGTAGTACCTTCAAATCCCAAGTTTGATTTGACTCCAAAGATTTCATTTCTTCATCAACGACAAGCTCTCACTCCCTTGAATCTTTAACTTGAGTGATCTCCTAAAAGCACTCTGATTCACCGCTATTAGTTAGTAACAAATAGTATAAAGAATGAGACTAACTGTGTACGAGTCTTGTCACTCTGCTGGATTTACTGACTTTTGTGGTAGATGACCGAGGAACTTCCAGTGTTCCTTCTGGTTGAGCGCATCTTCTTTCTTCATCTTTCTGATCATCTGTATCATCTTTCTTCACACATCTGGATTCTTTAGAAGTAGTTAACGGACAATCCTCAGTTCCGATCTTATCTTTCTACATCTCCATTTTGTTAAAAGCGACGTTTCTGCTTCTGTTGAATTTTTGATTCTGATAATACCTGAACTTGTACCCAAACTAATCTAACCCATATCCAATGAATGTACACTTGAGAGATTTCGAGTCAAGCTTGCTCCTGAGCCCTTCATCAACATGCACATATGCAGAACACCCAAATATTCTTAAGTGAGATGGACGTACTTTTTTGTCACCCCAGACTTCTTTATGTAAGCCTTCCTCTAAAGGTACTGATGGACTATGATTTATCAAATAAACTGGTGTATTAATTGCTTTAGCCCAAAATTGTAATGGCAAAACTGCATGCAGCTTTATGCTCCTAGCATGCTCCGTGATTGTTCTGTTAATGCACTTAGTCACACCATTTAGCTGCTGTGTCCTTGGTACGGTGAACTCATGCTTGACCCCCTCTGTGGCACAGAAATTTCTAAACTTTTGATCACGATACTCACCCACATTATCTGTTCTGAGACGCTTCAGTTTCAAGCCTGTCTCATTTTCTACTATAGCCTTCCACTTCTTAAAGGCTTCAATTACATCATATTTTTGCTTTAAGAAATAAACCTATACCTTTCTCGTGTGACAAAATAGCGAGAATCTTCAATGCATTGAATTGGAGTAGGACCCCATACATAAATATGCACTAACTCTAATTTCGTTGATTTCACCACTGANTGAACTTCTCCAGATTGAAGCTTGCTTCTTCGGCCATTGCTCCCACTTGAATTGAACCCCGCTTTGATACCAGTTTGATAGGAATTATACCAAAGAACAATTCTCAAACTTTTGTCGGGCTTAGGATCGATTAAAAACTAAACCACACCACGAAATAATGAGATCGCACCAATTTGAGAAAACTATAAAANTGAACTTCTCCAGATTGAAGCTTGCTTCTTCGGCCATTGCTCCCACTTGAATTGAACCCCGCTTTGATACCAATTTGATAGGAATTATACCAAAGAAGAACAATTCTCAAACTTTTGCCGGGCTTAGGAACGATTAAAAACTAAACCACACCACGAAATAATGAGATCGCACCAATTTGAGAAAACCATAAACAACTATAAGTAGAAATCACAATCAAAGCAACTAGAGAAACACACGAGATTTTACGTGGAAAAAATTGAGAACTGGAAAAAACCACGGAGTCACACCACCAAAAAATTCTAANCCATAAACAACTATAAGTAGAAATCACAATCAAAGCAACTAGAGAAACACACGAGATTTTACGTGGAAAAAACTGAGAACTGGAAAAAATCACGGAGTCACACCACCAAAAAATTCTACTATGAAATTCAGAAAATGTCTATAAAGAACTCACACTAGTTACCTCTTTACACACAAGGAAACTTACAAGACTCGTGCTCCAATCCTTTCTTGCTTCGATCTGATGCAAAAAACACACCCCAAGATCTCAGGAATCTTTCTCTTCGACCTTTCTCTCCTTCAGGAACTTGCCGAAGAAACTTGTGTAGAAACCATCTCCATCATCGCTCAAAATTGGCCTTAAAACCNACTTGCCGAAGAAACTTGTGTAGAAACCATCTCCATCATCGCTCAAAATTGGCCTTAAAACCAAAAAAAAAAATGAGCTAACTGCTTCGGGCGCTTAAGTGCTTATACTTCTAAACACCAATCTCTTGGGAAGCAGAGAAAAAAAAAATTGTGCTCAAAACATTGGGCATTTGAGCCCCCAGACTTGACGCCTAAGCGCCAAAGGCTCGGAGAGCGCCCAATACATTGGGCGCCTGATCGTCGTCTTTTCTATTTGCACAATAATATGGGGTGCTAAGGCGCCTAAGGCGGGTACAAAAGCGCTCGTCTCTCTGTCATACGTCCATCAATGGGCGCGTAGGCACCCAAACCCGGTGCTTAGGCGCTAGGTTAGACNGCCTAAGCGCCAAAGGCTCGGAGAGCGCCCAATACATTGGGCGCCTGATCGTCGTCTTTTCTATTTGCACAACAATATGGGGCGCTAAGGCGCCTAAGGCGGGTACAAAAGCGCTCGTCTCTCTGTCATACGCCCATCAATGGGCGCTTAGGCACCCAAACCCGGTGCTTAGGCGGTAGGTTAGATTGGGTGCTTTTGGCTCCACAACCATAACATATGCAAGTCCTAGAGACAAGTTTTGGTGGCTCTTTTTTCTATCTATATGTGCAAAGCTTAGATCTTAAACTGGTGACTTCTATTTTTATTCTTTTATCTAAATTACTTTATGATTGGTGTACATGGTGTTATGTTATTTCTTGCTTTTTTTGTGTGAATTTTAACAGTTACAAAATTTTATATTCATTCTCAAGTTTCTTTGATAATATTAAATTTAAATGACTTATATTATCATTTAAAAGAATTCATATGTTTTTTTATTTCGACTAACAAAGTGACTAATTTTTTATTTAAATTAAAGTNTCTCAAGTTTCTTTGATAATATTAAATTTTAATGACTTATATTATCATTTAAAAGAATTAATATGTTTTTTTTATTTCAACTAACAAAGTGATTAATTTTTTGTTTAAATTAAAGGTTGGGAAACTATGTATTTATTTATTTTTTTAATATTTCTTTGTTTATCTCATCTTAGATATGCGTTAGTAAATCATATACTTTTAAAACTTCTTATATCAAATATTTGATTGTATGTGTATGATGAAATGATTAAATGGTGCAATATCAAATATTGATTCTTATACTTAATTGGATGAGATTTTTAATAAGATATTAGATTTGTAATTTTCTTAAAGATTTATTCGGGTGGTTATCATTAAGTGAGAATGAGAGAGGTCATGAATGGAAGACTTCTATTAAGACAGATAGTTTTTGATGGTCTGTTCACATCTTCTATGGATGTTTCATTAGATAGTTTAATGTTGTAATAGGTACCAATAACAAATTACTTTACGTCCTGAGAGTGCTTTAGACAATATAAAAGAGAGACATATTAGTGCATATGTACTTAGATTGCTTGATTGTAATAAAGCATTTGACATATTTTGTTTTACATTGGGTTAAGGAATTGGATGCTTTTGAAGTTAAGATGGCTATCTACTTGCTTATTTTAACTAGAAAGTGAATGATACAAAATAAAATTATTCAAATTATGGTAGAGAATTTTATAATGTTTGTGAGCTTAAAAAATTCGTGCATCGGAGTCCCTAAAAATGAATGAATGAGCATTTTATGTAAAGTTCTAGGTCAAATTTTCAGGAGACAACTAAAACAATAGATAAGACACAACCTAGAGATTACATCCTCATTTAGCAAATACGATTTGGGGTTTGAGGTTTCCCACAGGTGCAAGCCCCAATGATTAATTAACTCTCTTGATAATGGAAGAGCATTTTTGATTAAGGTCGATCATTAGAGTGTTGATTGCTTAACATNTACATCCTCATTTAGCAAATACGATTTGGGGTTTGAGGTTTCCCACAGGTGCAAGCTCCAATGATTAATTAATACTCTTGATAATGGAAGAGCATTTTTGATTAAGGTCGATCATTAGAGAGTTGATTGCTTAACAAACAATAGTAACAAATTTAGGAAATAAATTATAAAATTTATCATTATTAAGTTTAGAGTGGGTGGAGGTTTTTGTTTGGGTGAGGGTGAGGGTGGGGTGGGGTGGGGGGCGTAGGTGGAGATGATGTTAAATCTAATCAAGATTTCATGATTCTGTTATCGGGTTGTCATGATACTTAATCTATTTAGTCAGATGAGGATATTGACCTAACTTGACAAAATGATACTTGTCAACAATAATGGGTTACTTCGTCAAAGAAGATATTGTAAACTAAGAGTGGATGTTTGTTTTGGGGATAAATTCATGTTGATTTTAGCTTACATCCACTCTTAGTTTNAGAGTGGATGTTTGTTTTGGGGATAAATTCATGTTGATTTTAGCTTACATCCACTCTTAGTTTACAAAAGGTGGTGACTGTAATGCAGTGGAGTGTACTGGCCAAATCATCTGATTAGAAAGGCCCTTCAAAAACACTTCATTTGTGGAGCCAATTGGCTAATTTACATTGGCAAAGGGTTCGGGCTGCATCCTTAATGGCGCAGATTATTTTGAGTATAAATGTAGTAATGACTTTATTATGAAATTGACTCATTGTGAGCTTGAGTTAATCTTAAATTTTTGCTCTCAATCAAAATTGTGAATAATGAATGAAGTTGCTTTAAATTATAATTAATGATATATTTCATTGGAACATTTTATAGATTTTATTATTTGAAAACTTGATTTTATAAATAAATATTTGCGGGTGTAATAAATATGTATATCATGAGGGTTATGGATATCTTTGAATTTATTGGCTCTATCTTGCTTACAAAAGATCAAATTCTTAATCTATATTAGTCAAATTTATTCAAATATTCTTTGAAGTTTAATTTTAAAATATAGCCCTTCAGTCGAGATTCACTTTTAACACGATCGTCATTGAGGTGATGGATGGCATCAACCTATCAACTCTGCCTTGTTTAAGAGGATTGGATTCATAATTTATATTAATCAAGTCAATTTAAATATTCTTTGAAGTTTAATTTAAAAAATAGACCACTTTGATTGAAATTCACTTTCAACATAACANTCAATTTAAATATTCTTTGAAGTTTAATTTAAAAAATAGACCACTTTGATTGAAATTCACTTTCAACATAACTATTATTGGAGACTAATTAAAAAATATATTTAAAATACTTATATTTGTCATTTGCTTAAAAATATCATTAAATTTTGGTCTCTAAAAAAATTTCTAAAAATTAATTATGTGCTTTTAGGATAATTATATGTTTTTCAAGATAGATTAATTTTGACTAACTTATTTGAGCCTGCATAACATTCTCAGACAAAGTATTTTAGCACAAAGTATTTTAGCATTCTATATATTAGTTAAAGCACATACGAGTAATTTGACAACATGCTGGCATCTTGGTGTACCTACACAATGCACATACATGATTTTTAGGGTCTTTTTGGGACAGNGGGTGGGGTGGGGTGCGTAGGTGGAGATGATGTTAAATCTAATCAAGATTTCATGATTCTGTCTTTGGGTTGTCATGATACTTAATCTATTTAGTCAGATGAGGATATTGACCTAACTTGACAGAATGATAATTGCCAACAATAATGGGTTACTTCGTCAAAGAAGATATTGTAAACTAAGAGTGGATGTTTGTTTTGGGGATAAATTCAGGTTGATTTTAGCTTACAAAGGGTTTTGTGTTATATTAGGCATATCTAATGATTCAAAACCTAAAATGATAGAAATCCATTAGAAAACAAAAGGTAGTGACTGTAATGCAGTGGAGTGTACTGGCCAAATCATCTGATTAGAAAGGCCCTTCGAAAACACTTCATTTTTGGAGCCAATTGGCTAATTCACATTGGCAAAGGGTTTGGGCTGCATCCTTAATGGTGCAGATTATTTTGAGTATAAATGTAGTAATGACTTTATTATGAAATTGACTCATTGTGAGCTCGGGTTAATCTTAAATTTTTGCTCTCAATAAAAATTGTGAATAATGAATGAAGTTGCTTTAAATTATAATTAATGATATATTTCATTGGAACATTTTATAGATTTTATATTATTTGAAAACTTGATTTTATAAATAAATATTTGCGGGTGTAATAAAAATGTATATCATGAGGGTTATGGATATCATTGAATTTATTGGCTCTATCTTGCTTACAAAAGATCAAATTCTTAATCGATATTAATCAAATTTATTCAAATATTCTTTGAAGTTTATTTCTAAAATATAGCCCTTCAGTCGAGATTCACTTTTAACACGATCGTTATTGAGGTGATGGATGGCATTCAACCTATCAACTCTGCCTTGTTTAAGAGGATTGGATTCATAATTTATATTAATCAAGTCAATTCAAATATTCTTTGAAGTTTAATTTAAAAAATAGACCACTTTGACTGAAATTCACTTTCAACAAAACTATTATTGGAGACTAATTAAAAAAAATATTTAAAATACTTATATTTGTCATTTGCTTAAAAATATCATTAAATTTTGGTCACTAAAAAAATTTCTAAAAATTAATTATGTGCTTTTAGGATAATTATATGTTTTTCAAGATAGATTAATTTTGACTAACTTATTTGAGCCTGCATAACATTCTCAGACAAAGTCTTTTAACATTATATATATTAGTTAAAGCACATACGAGTAATTTGACAACATGCTGGCATCTTGGTGTACCTGCATGATGCACCTACATGATTTTTAGGGTCATTTTGGGACAATTGCAGTTGTTTGAATGAGCAACTATGAAGTTGCTACAGATGAAGTTACTGTTCAAAACACTGTGATGGCTATTACAATTTTTTTCATTTTCAAATAGTTAGACTTCATCTTTCTGACAACCACTGTACTTAGTCAGGTCATTTTGTAAAATGCAGTTTTTTCACCACAACTTCTTGATAAAGCAGAGAAAAAGTCATTTCCCCTAAAGCTCCAGTGGTGCAGTCCAGACCACCTCCCACCCCACACAGACCCAAAAAAAAAGACACCCCCACGATGCGCTTAACATAATTTTTAGGGTCTATTTGGGACAATTACAACTGTTTGAAGAGGCAATTGTGAAGTTGCTACATAAGAAGCTACATTTTAAGAAAATGCGTTTAGAATTAATTTTTTTTTTTTTTAAATATCAGATCACAGCTTTCTGACAGTCACCACACTTAGTTAGATCAGGTTGTAAAATGCAGCTTTTCTTCAAACGTTGTTTCTTCAAACGCCCCAGCGATGCGATCTAGAATGCACTGCATCACCGCTGCCCCTACCCTTGCCCCCCCCCAAACACACCCTTAATGCACCTGTAGAAGGCATAGCGCAATGTACTTGCACAGTTTCTAAGGTATTTGAAGAATTATTTCGTGATACTTGCAATAATATAAAAATATCTAAATTTTTATTATTTACACAAATATATTTATTTTTAAATACGTGCAAATAGTTTACTTTATTTTTTGGAAGATTTGTCTTCTATTCGCTTGTATGAATATTGTGGATTTGGTGGCGAGCAAACAAGCTAGATTTTGATTGTTTATTTAAAGCAACATATTTTATATTTTTAAAACTAGCATTTATTTCTTTGAATTCTTATGTGTTTGATGAGATATCGTTTGTGCTAGGTAATAAGCTTTCAAATTTTTGTAAGCGCACTATATTTAGCTTTTTTTTCCTGCTTAGGAATGAGCTGTTGTATTCCCTATTAGTTCATTACTAAGCTCTCTTTCATCTCAGTCAATACAAGATATAGAACAGTCTGAGTGTTGGTCAAGGGGTGCTTGTTCATGGTGATTGGCAAGCAATTGGGATCAATTCAAGTCATTTGTATTCAGTTCTCCCGTTAAATTTCCCATTTTTTGGCTTTCACTTTTATTATTATTTTGCAGGTGCACTCTTCATTTCATTCATTTTATTACTTGTTGCATTTATAGTTTGGAGGGTCATGTTGTTGCTTTTGTTCAACTCCTAAACGACAACAACAAAACCTTTATCCTACTAGGTGGGGTCGGCTACATTAATCTTTTTTCTCCATTGCGTTCTATTTAGTGTCATATTTTTATTTAATTCTAATAAATTAGGATCATTTTTTATACAATTTGCCCAAGTCTTCCTAGGTTTAACTATCTATCTTAACATAAGTCGAATTTAAAACATCTACTCTTCTAATCGGATTATCAGATGGTCGGCGTTTAATGTGACCGAACCATCTAAGCCGACTCTATCTAATTTTGTCCGTCACTAGAGCTACACCAACCCTATCACAGATGTATTCATTTTACATTTTGTCTAAGTTGAAAGCCACTTATCCACCTAATCATTCTCATTTCGACAACACTTAACTTAGTTTTATGCTTCTCTTTTAAAGACCAACATTCAATGTCATAGATTATTGCAGGTCTCACCACTTTCATATAAAATTTTCCTTTCAGACAAAGTGGTATTTTTCTATCACACAATAGGCTCGAAGCATTCCTCCACTTCAACTAACTTGAATTCTATTAATAACATCGTCATTAATATCACCATCACTTTGAACAATAGACCCGAGATATCTAAAGCGTTTACACCTTTTAATAATTTGATCACCCATAGTTACATTTCTGTCACTAGAGCTACTACTATTAAAATTACATTCAATGTATTCAACTTTAGTACTACTCAAACAAAGGCCTTTAGACTCCAAGGTAGAGCTCCATAAATCAAGTTTTTCTTGAGTTTTTTCTCTCTCGTCTTATCCAAGAGAAGGATATCATCAGCGAAAAACATACACCAGGGCACATCCTCCTGTAAGTGTCCAACAAGACCGTCCATAACTAAAGCAAAATGATATGGGCTTAAAGCCGATCCTTGATGTAAACCAACAAAAATAGGAAAATATTTAATCAATCCTCCTTCTATTCAAACACTCGTAACAACTCTTGTATACATATCTTTATTGACTTGAATATAAGTCATATCAACACCTTTCTTCTCAAGAATTCTCTAAATGATATCTCTTGAAACCTTATCGTAAGCTTTTTCTAAATCAATAAAAGTTATATTTAGATTTGCCTTATTAACTCTGAACTTCTCCATCAAATCTCGCAATAAATTAATACCTTCCATAGTAGACCTGCCCGGCATAAATCCAAATTGATTATGAAAAATCTTTGTAAAATTTCTTGACCAATGTTCAATTACCCTCTCCCAAAATTTTAAAGTATGACACATCAACTTAATTCCTCTACAATTTGTACATTCTTGTGCATCCCCTTTATTCTTAAAAATGGGGACCAAAATACTCTTCCCCTACTCCTCAGGCTTCTTTTTAGTTTTTTAAAAAATATTAAAGAGTTTAGTAAGCCAAGAAACTCCCAAACCTCCTTATTATTTATATATTTCAATTGGGATATTATCAGACCCTACAGACTTTCCACCCTTGATTTTCTTTAAAGCCTCCACTTCTTTTTTACTAATGCGACGGTAAAAATTAAACAGTTTATTATTTTTAACGATTTTAAGATCACTTAGGTTGATCTTATTTTCTGAAACTTCATTAAAAGNTTTCTTTAAAGCCTCCACTTCTTTTTTACTAATGCGACGGTAAAAATTAAACAGTTTATTATTTTTAACGATGTTAAGATCACTTAGGTCGATCGTATTTTCTGAAACTTCATTAAAAAGTTTATCAAAATAACTCACCTACCTATTTTGAATATTTTTTTCTAAGAAAAACACTTTTGNCTCTTCCCCCACTCCTCATGCTTCTTTTTAGTTTTTAAAAAAATATTAAAGAGTTTAGTAAGCCAAGAAACTCCCAAATCTATAAGTATTCTACATTTCAATTGGGATATTATCAGACCCTATAGACTTTCCACCCTTGATTTTCTTTAAAGCCTCCACTTCTTTTTTACTAATGCGACGGTAAAAATTAAACAGTTTATTATTTTTAACGATTTTAAGATCACTTAGGTTGATCGTATTTTCTGAAACTTCATTAAAAGGTTTACCAAATAACTCACCTACCTATTTTGAATATTTTTTCTAAGAAAAACACTTTTGATTTTCATCTTTAATACACTTTATTTTAGTTAAATNAAGAAAAACACTTTTGATTTTCATCTTTAATACACTTTATTTGAGTTAAATCTTTTCTTTTCTCTTTGTTTGACTAGTTTATACATATATTTTTCACGATCCTTGGTATCTAATTTATTATAAAGACCACTAAAATTANAAGAAAAACACTTTTGATTTTCATCTTTAATACACTTTATTTGAGTTAAATCTTTTCTTTTCTCTTTGTTTGGCTAGTTTATAAATATATTTTTCACCCTCCTTGGTATCTAATTTATTATAAAGATCACTAAAATTGTTCTCTTAGACTCTCTGTTTGATATTTTTTCTATTTCTTTAAGCTTTTACATTTAAACCAATAACATAACTTCTTATATTTTATCTTTTCTTGTACATTATTATTCTACCACTAACTATTTTTATTTATTGAAATATTTTCTTTTGATTCTCCAAGTACAACTTTTCTCACTTGTTTAACAGTGTTTGTTACTTTATCCCACATAGAATTTGCTTCNTCTTTTGATTCTCCAAGTACAACTTTTCTCACTTGTTTAACAGTGTTTGTTACTTTATCCCACATAGAATTTACTTCTTCATGAACATTCCAAATTTTGAAATACTAAATTTTACCCATAAAAATAATTTTATTTGTATCTTTTAGGTACCTCTATATAATTCTACGATGATGGTTCATAGTATTCTTTATTTTACAACTTTTCATCTTAAAATCTATGCTANTTCATGAACATTCCAAATTTTGAAATATTAAATTTTACTCATAAAAATAATTTTATTTGTATCTTTTAGGTACCCCTATCTAATTCTACGATGATGGTTCATAGTATTCTTTATTTTACAACTTTTATCTTAAAATCTATGANTTCTTTAAGCTTTTACATTTAAACCAATAACATAACTTCTTATATTTTATCTTTTCTTGTACATTATTATTCCACCACTAACTATTTTTATTTATTGAAACATTTACTTTTGATTCTCTTAGTACAACTTTTCTCACTTGTTTAACAGTGTTTGTTACTTTATCCCACATAGAATTTGCTTATTCATGAACATTCCAAATTTTGAAATATTAAATTTTACTCATAAAAATAATTTTATTTGTATCTTTTAGATACCCCTATCTAATTCTACAATGATGGTTCATAGTATTCTTTATTTTACAACTCTTCATTTTAAAATCTAGGATTAATAATCAATGTTGAGTACTTAAATTCTCACTTAAAATGATCTTATAATCTTTATATTCTCGGCGATCTCTTCTTCTTATAAGAAAATAATCAATTTGTGTTTTATTAGATCCATTCTTATAAGTAATAATATGCTTATCTTTTTTTTGGAATAGAGTATTAGCAAGAACAAAATCATACGTTAAAACAAAACCTAATATAGCTTCACCTTTTTCATTAATCACTCCAAAACCGTAGCCACCATGAATATTTCTAAAATCTTCTACCACTCTACTGATATGTCCGTTTAAATCACCTCTAATAAAAATTCTTTCTCAAGAGGTACCATTTTTATTAGATCTTCTAAGTCATTCCAGTATTTTTTTAGAACTTATATCTGAACTTACTTGAAGAGCATAAACACTTATAATATTAAAAATCTTAGTTTCAACAATAATCTTAAGAGCTATAATTCTTTCTCCAACTCTATTAATTTTTACAACATTATCTTTCAAACTTTTATCTATAATTACACCTACACCATTTCTAATGCGACTCTTACCTGAATACCAATGTTTAAAACCTAAGTCATCAATCTCCCCAACTTTATCTCCAACCCATTTAGTTTCCTGAACACATAAGATATTTATCTTTCTATGAATCATAATATTAACTAATTCCATTATTTTATCAGTGAGGGTACTTATATTCCGAAATCCTATCCTAATATTAGTTTCATGGACTAACTTCTTTACCCGCATTCGTCTGTAATGTAGGGACCCTTGCTTATTTGACACTACACCCGGGCGTCGGTGTAGCGGCCCTTGCACACTTTTCACTATATTCAAACCATATTGTGTGTCGCTTTCAGGGGACGCCCTAGCACTTACACAATGGTTAAAATGATTCATGCCATAATTTATTCGACAAGTTTTACTCTGACTATTGACTACCTAACTCAACCCTCCACTTTTCACTTCCGGGCTTGGGATCGGCAATGATAGTGTTACTTTTGTTTAACTCCCATTAGTAAAAATTTCAGCAGCCTCTCAAAGTTTTTTCATTTTAAGCGGTCTAATTGTAAATAAGAAATATAGAAGAAGTCTAAGGGTTATTTGTAAAGGGTTTGTAAGGCTCTATAGAAGCTCAACTCATGAATGAAGGAAGAGAGCTTTTTATCAAAATAATCATCCATATTTCTTCATGGCATGAGAGCAAACATCGTTGTTGCTCGATCTGCGATCGCATGCTAGCTGAGGAAGATAGAGATGGGATCGGCAAAATAGTGGAAGGTTTTGGGAACTGCAAAGGCAAGGCAAGCTAGGGCTATCAAATCAAGAAGCTTACACAGGAGACGGTATAGGCAAAGAAGACTGTTGCTCTGTCATGCGGAACGACGAACAAGATCGATTGCGGAAGGAGTAGTAGGGCTTCGATCGCATAAGCTGTCGTGCAGATCGATCACTGAAGCAAAACGATCAAGGCGACTCAGAAGGAGGTGATGCTTAACATAAATGTGATGAGGGGGAGGTGATTTCGCACAGTGCAAGGAGGAGGCCACCCTTAACCTAAAGACGATGAACAATCTGAAGGGGAAGAAGCTATGATAACTTTTGTTCTCGTTTGGTCGTGCGTTGCAGTGGAGCCACTGAAGGCATGGGCTGGGAAGGAGGAGAATGTGGAGAAGGTGCAGGCGGCTTTTCTCTTAAAGTGCAAGTTTTGAAGGAGAACTAAATAGCCGATAGAAGTGATGTCAGGGAAGTAGGAAGCATGTATCTTCATAGGGGGCTTGTCATGGAGTGCCACAGAACGACAACTTGATGCTATGTTTAGTAGATTAAGCAAGGTGTTGTATGTGTGGATTATGATAGAAAACGATACAGGGCGACCTCGTGGATTTGGATTTATGAATTTTGTTGATAGACGTGTAATGAATGATGCTATCAGGGAGATGCACAATAAAGAGCTGAACAATAAAAAAATATCAATCAAGAAGGCCAAGCCAAAAGGTGGGTTCAAATGATTCAGGCTACAGTTATAGTGGTGGTGGCTACTCATCTAGCGGAGCAGGTGGATGAAAATTTTCTTCTCATTCTAAAATTGACAGAGATGAAAAAGGAGGCTGTCAGGAAAATAAGATGGTAGTAAAGAACGAGGGAAATACATGGTTAGTTCTTACCAATGAGGATCATGAGTTACTAGAGATGTTGAAGAGGAATCAGAGAGTGGCGATGATGCGTCCTAGGATGCATCCACCTTATCGTCATTTATGTTCACTCAGTCATAGATACTCGTGATACACATGCTCTTGCCTCAATATCCACCACAAATCACCATAATGGATAGTGGATTCTGGTGCATCTCGACATGTGACTGGTGGTTCTCTTTTTACACTCACCTAGCAATTTCAGAGAGTATTTAAAATGCTGGTAGTACAACACAACCTGTGATTGGTAAGGATTAGTGAGGTGTACAAATTCTATGACTTTGTCTAATATTTTGCATGTTTCTTCCTTTCAGTGAACCTTTTATTCATTAACTCCATTATACATTAATTAAATTGTGTTGTTCCATTTGATATTCCAAATGTCTTCTTTCAGGAGAAGGGGACTGGCCGGAGACTTAGGACTAACATGTGGCATAGTGAACCCTGGTATTTGGATAGAGAGATGGTGGACTCAGATTTGTCATCCATGATTGAGCATATTAGAGGATGATTTGAGAGGAGTGTGGAGGTTGTTTTGCTACTACATCACAGTCGCATGAGACACTCTTCATTTATTTTATGAAGTCGTTTGTATTCATCCTTAAATGAAAAGACAAATAAACAGAAACTTGTGCCTAATGCTAGTGAGTTTGGTAAGCATACCAGAAGCTCTTATATTAGTTTTGGAAAAAGTTCTTATATTTTCGATTTGGTACACTCAGATGTATGGGGATCTTATTCTACAAATTCTTTGGATGTTTACAGATATTGCGTCTTTCAACGATTGTTTTTTTTTGTGTTACTTGGTTATATCTGATGAGAAACAAAAATGATGCGCTTGCCTGCTTTTAAGGCTTTCACAATGTGATTCAGACTTAATACGGTGTTGTAGTGAAGGTATTTAGGTTTGATAATGGGACAAAGTATACCAACAAGATGTTTGGGGATACTTGTTAGCCCAAGGGATACAACATCAAACCACATGTTCATACATGCCGACACAAAACGAAGTAGCTGAGAGGAAGAATAAACACCTTCTAGATGTAGCTCAGAGCATGATGATTACGATGAATGCCCAAATCACTTGCATGGGTAAGCGATTTTCACATCTGCTCAATAGATCAACAGAATGCCCTCGAGAGCGTTGGATTAGAAGTCTCGTTGTTAGATGTTGAAAGGAGATAATAGCAGAATCCTCCTATTGAAAGTTTTTGGTTGTGTATGTTATGTGAAGGACAATCGACCATCAGTAGGGAAACTAGATCCTAGAGCTGTGAAGTATGTTTTCATGGGTTATTCTGCTACCAAAAAGGGGTATGTTTGTTGAAGTCCAATAGAGAATAGACCGTTTGTGAGCATGGATGTGTCATTTAGATAGTTCAAACCGTACTACACTCTGGAGGTGATCTCACCCTTTGGTGACTCATTAGCTACTGGAGGTATGAGGCGTGGAGAGTTGTGATGGTCAGAGATTGGTGCATTTGGAAACGATGTCTTGTCTTGTTGTATGGGAAGGATCAACAACTTAGGAAAAGCCAAAAAATAAGGAAAATGAGCCTGAAGGTGGAGTGATTCAAGCTCAAAGGGAGCTGAGAGTGTATACAAGAAGGAAAAGTCAGAATGAGGGAACAACGTCTGTCGTGCCACTTGTGCCATCAAGTCCGGGAACGATGCCTACTGTGCCACTCGTGCCATCAGGTCCCTTGTCCTGGTCTACCCCAACTCCCGAGACACTTGCACCTTCTACTTTAGAATATGATTACCCAGGTGATATGATTCCTCTCCCTTCTCCTCCCACTCCCATTGCTTTAAGGAGGATCACTCGCAACAATGTGGGTCGTTCTCCTGAATGTAATTCTTCTGATTGTTTTGGTTTCTCACATGACATTGCTCAGTTTGTCTCATATTCTAACATATCATCTGTACAAGGAGCATTCATTGCATCTTTAAAGATTGGCTCTTTACCCAAGTGTTGGGAGTTAGCTAAGGAGAATCCAAAGTAGAAGGCAGTCATGTTGGAGGAACTTGGTGCTCTCGATAAGAACGGGACGTGGGAGATAGTACCATTACGTTAAAATCCTCGTCATTTGTGCATCTCAACCGTAAAATTTCTACTATTATATATTCATATTGTCTTGTGTGGGGACTCAAATAATATGAGAGTAATTTTCAAGCGTTATTAATGCTTCAGATGCGTAGACGAGTTGCATCTATAATCCTTCGCTGCATCTGTAATATTTCGTTGCATCATTTTCATTTAAATCAGTTGTGTTGTTTTCTATTTTGAAATAACTTCGGAACATTATTTGCACCAATGATATTTAGGCAGCTTTGAATGTAGTGAGAACATTTTGAATTAGTTCTGTACGATGTTGTATCCAATGCCTGCTATTAGTTTTAACTTCATTCATGTTTGGCTTGCGTTACATATTGACACATATGTATAGGTCAAACGATGTTATATTATTATTTGAAAATTGGATACATTGTTTTTTGTTTATGGAGTTTGTTTTATATTATGATCATCAAGCTATAAAATCTATAAATTTTCAAAAGTTAGAACATTGGCATGCTAAAATACTATGCTAGTATTGAAAATAAAATTGTTGATGCTTCAAGTAAGATTGTTCTTATTTTATCACAATGTAGGTTAGGGTGATTGGATTTGATCACATTTAAGAAGATTATTTCCATTGTAAGTATTTCAATGACATTTGTCATGATTTTGTTATTGAATTATTTATTTTAACAAAGATTTCATGGTTCAAGATGGTTTTTAAGGAACTTGTCTTTATAATTTTGATTCAAAATTGAAATGATTTTTTGTTTAAAATTACGTGTTTGCGGTGATGTAAAACTCAAGTCGTGATAAACCTGTATTCATGATCAAATATAGATATTATTCACGTTACTTTAAAAGTGATGTTGCATAGGTAGTTTACAATATCGAACTTGTCAAACAACTAAAGAAAACAAACGTAACATTAGCTTTACACAACATGCCAATTTCTTATAAGCCTTTATACTTCGTTGCCTATTCCATATAAGTCTTGAGAGATTATTGGATTGGGTTTTGTCTTAAGATTACCTCGAACTTTGAGGGATCGAGATTTTATTTTTAACTTGTTTATTATCTTTCTAAAATATCTTGTTTTATTAAGTTTTTTCAAGTTGTTAATGCATATCCCATATTAAAATTGTAAATACATGAATTACTTAAAACTATTGTCTAACAGGGGTGTAATATTCATGTTCTACTTTTGAAAAACTACATAAGTATATGAAAATTTAATTAATTTGTTTAACTGTTTATCACCAACAAATTTATGGATAAATTGGGGTGTTAAGAATATTTATGAATGAGTCGAGCGCCAAAATAATCCCCTGCCCATTTACATTGGGCTATTTTAGTATTAGATTAAATATAAATGCAAAATTAATCTTCAAACAATTTTAATATGGGCCAAAATAGTCTTCATCGGGGACTATTTAAGCCTATATTAAAAGAGTTTAGGGACAAAGTTGTCATTTTTATAAATTCTGAGACTAAAATGGCCCCATACAAAGAGTCGGGCACCACTTTGACACTTTTCATTTATGAATTATAGCTTTTTTATTACATCAAATTTAATCATACTTGATTACCATATTGTTGTGTGTGTGTTATGGACTTTAAAGATGTTAAGAATATTAAACACATATGTAGTGGCCCTAATAAGAGAATAATTCATTTTTTAAAATGTTTAAAACTGTTTATACAATCTCATATGCTATTTTTGGTGAATTGCATTTAGCTTATCCTTCATGTCTTAGAACTTTAATAAAACAAATAATTAAAATAAAATAATCTAGAGGTAATTCATATATAACTATAAGGCTTTTAAAACTTGTTTAATTTCGTAAAACACCACAATCATCTTATTTCCAATTCTAAAATTGATCATGCTGTTGGTTCCATTATTGATTGACTATTAGTTGTTGTTCTTTATGTTCATAAGTTACCTTTCAAGAAGCATGATAGGTTTGTTCAAATTTGTTTCACAACTATTGAATACTCAATTTGCTAAAGCCAAAACTTTCCAATCGAGGGATATTGATGCGGAATTCTTATGCCTGCTACTACGCTACTCTCTAGTACTTGTTGATTATTTTATTATTCGTGTCGCTTTATGTTATAAGTTCTATAATTACCTCTCATCTGTTATAGTGGGATTCTTTATTTTCATTTTAATGACTGAAGTCCTAGAAAATTCATCCTTATTGTTATTTGTTGCATGCTTTCTCTTCTAACATCACTAATACTAGGTATTCCTACTAAACCACCTTTTTTACTTGCTGGTTCTATTGGTTCTGCCATATGGCCTCTAAAAAGTGTTGCTTGACCAATCCAAATGGGAGGCACACTTATTTATAGGAGGCAAATTAAGCAGTGATATGGGATACTTAGAGATTTTTCTCTTTTATGGAGATTTTATTTTCTTTATTTGAAAGTTTCTAAGGACTTAGGCACCCGGATAATTATCTCTTCTGTTAGGGGAGCTTTTTTTATTAATTTTATCAGTGTTAGGTCTCTTATGAATACATAGTTAGTTTCTCTTTTAACGCAAGTGAAGGTGATCAACCCGTTTGTTTGGAGGGATGTTGTTGGGGATCAGTACCTCACGCAGTCAAGATTTCAATGTTTCATCTTCTTGGGTATGTCACGGAATGTTAGTTTATCATGTCATATTTGATGTTGAGCATGAACATTCATATGATAGCTCATTACATTATCCTAAAATATCTTAAATAAGCATAAATATTCATATGCACTACCGAAGCAAAAGAAAATATTGTTTCTCATAGTACTAAAGGAAGATAGAGGATTGAAATTTGGGATCTAGTCAAAAAGAATTTTTAAGTGTAATGAAAGAGAATCTCGGGTGAAGATAGCATAAGATAATAAGTATGATTGATTGTAAAAGGTTATAATCAAATGTAAAGTATGACTTTAAGGATAGTTTTCTTACATGTTAAGCATATCTATTGGCATTTTGGTAGCAATGGTTATAGTGCTTGACCATCTAGAGCTGAAATAGTTAGATGTGAAAATAGCCTCACTCCATGGTGATTTGGATGAATTCACATATGGCTAAACAGATCAGAGTTTATAAAAATCTGGGATGACAGAACTATGAGATATTGATCGGATTTTTCATCATTCCCCCTACCATCAATACTAAGCTTATGGTGATTAATTTCTACGGTTTTAAAAAATTTAAATTGTTGTTATTATATGCCCGAGTGATCATTGCCCTAATGACTAGCCCTAATAAAATATAATCTCTAGTTTTTATGAGGTATAGACCAGAAGGCATGCACCAATGGGAAACCTAAAACCTCTGATTTAAAGTCCTTATAAAATGATATGCATTTTGATAGCAATGGTTATAGTGCTTGACCATCTAGAGCCGAAATAGTTAGATGTGAAAATAGCCTCACTCCATGGTGATTTGGACGAATTCACATATGACTAAGTAGATCAGAGTTTATAAAAGTCTGGGGTGACAGAACTATGAGATATTGATCGGATTTGTCATCATTCCCCCTATCACCTTTAGTACTATGAATTATTGTTATTATGAGGTATATTGATCGGACGAATTCAGAGTTATAGTGCTTTTAACGCAAGTGGTGATTTGGACTATCACTCCATGGTGATTTATACTTTAGTACTATCACTCCATGGTGATTTGGACGAATTCACATATGACTAAGCAGATCAGAGTTTATAAAAATCTTGGATGACAGAACTATGAGATATTGATCGGATTTGTCATCATTCCCTTTACCATCAATACTAAGCTTATGGTGATTAATTTCTATAGTTTTAAAAAATTTAAATTATTGTTATTATATGCCTGAGTGATCATTGCCCTAATGACTAACCCTAATAAAAAATAATCTCTAGTTATTATGAGGTATAGACCAGAAAGGCATGCACCAATGGGAAACCTAAAACCTCTAATTTAAAGTCCTTATAAAATGATATCCCATTCATCATTCACCGCTCTTGTATCGTCCAACCAATTTGTCTTGTGGAATATATATAGAGGTTGGGAGCACTTAGACAAATCATTGATTTTTTGTGTTGAGAGTTATGTGTAATAAAAGGATTTTATTGGATTTATTTGTTAAATATTGTAGCCCTTATTTAAACACATATGTTGAATGAAATAGTAAGTTTTGGCTTATTTTTTTTTAATTTGGGCTTTGACCGTCTCTACCTTTCTCTCTTCTACCCACATTCCGTGCGAGAGGCACACCAGCGTTGCGTCCCGCATCTCGTGTCTTGCATCTTGTGCGGGAGGCACACCTATGTCCNAATATATATAGAGGTCAGGAGCACTTAGACAAATCATTGATTTTTTGTGTTGAGAGTTATGTGTAATAAAAGGGTTTTATTGGATTTATTTGTTAAATATTGTAGCCCTTATTTAAACACATGTTGAATGAAATAGTAAGTTTTGGCTTATTTTCTTTCAGTTTGGGCTTTGACCGTCTCTACCTTTCTCTCTTCTAACTACATTCCGTGTGAGAGGCACACCAGCGTTGCGTCCCGCATCTCGTGCATNTTTATTTGTTAAATATTGTAGCCCTTATTTAAACACATATGTTGAATGAAATAGTAAGTTTTGGCTTATTTTCTTTCAATTTGGGCTTTGACCGTCTCTACCTTTCTCTCTTCTAACTACATTCTGTGCGAGAGGCACACCAGCGTTGCGTCCCGCATCTCGTGCAGGAGGCACAACAACACACCTATGTCCCACATCCTCTGCAGGAGACAAGCCCACGTCAACCCTCACACGGCTGGTCGGCCACCGAACTCCAAGCCGCTGTCCTCCACGCTATTGTTGCCGTCTGTTAAGGCCGCCGCCGCTGCACCTTCCGCAGTTCGGCCTCCACGCTAAGAGATTCAGTCCATCGATTGAAAGGGGCCCCTGGTGTGTNGGGGGGGGGGGGGGGGGGGTGATACCCCACGGATTCTGAGGGGAATGATATGAAGCGGATCCCAATCTTGATGATAAGATATATCAAAATCAGGCCTAAATGAGGAAGGGAATTGTTCATGGTGAGTATGCCCTAGAATGGAGTGCAGGTGATTAAAGATGATGGGATATGGAGATATTTTGGGAATTAAAGTATTGGATCTTCTAGGAAGGATTGATTCTAAGGTCTTGAAGGTCTTGGTAGGGCTTATTCAGGGAGCTAGTGCTTTGACAAGAACTGCGNAAGATGATGGGATATGGAGATATTTTGGGAATTAAAGTATTGGATCTTCTAGGAAGGATTGATTCTAAGGTCCTGAAGGTCTTGGTAGGGCTTATACAGGGAGCTAGTGCCTTGATAAGAACTGCAACTTCAACACATGCTTCGACGCAGGTGAAGCTAGATCCCTCTCTCGTGGATTTGAAGCTTGATGGACCGGCCACTTATCTGAGCTGGTCACGTCGGATTGAGGCGAATTTAGTAGGAAAAAAACTAGAGGGGCATCTGATCGAGGACGAACCAAAAAGTGACAGTGCTGAGAAAGATAAGTAAAGGACCAATCACACCTTAGTATACCNGCAACTTCAACACATGCTTCGACGCAGGTGAAGCTAGATCCCTCTCTCGTGGATTTGAAGCTTGATGGACCGACCACTTATCTGAGCTGGTCACGTCGGATTGAGGTGGATTTAGTAGGAAAAAAACTAGAGGGGCATCTGACCGAGGACGAACCAAAAAGTGACAGTGCTGAGAAAGATAAGTAAATGACCAATCACACCTTAGTATACTTGGCTACTCAACTCAATGGTTTTGTCAATTGCATCCTCAGTCAATGGTATTCAAAAGGTGAGGGACATCTGGGCAAAGCTGAAGAAAATTTATGCTGGAACTGAGAACCATGTAAGGGTAGCTCAGATTCAACGCGAGATAGAAGCCGTGGTACAGAGTGATAAATCAATTCAGGAATACTCCATAGATTTTGAGAGGCTGTGAGCAGATCTTGATTACTTACCACCAATGTCAAGCTATAGCCATCCAGAGTGCAAGAAAAGAGATATCTTGAGCTTTGATCAAAGAAGATCTGTCTTCCTAGCTCAGTTGACTATTCCTACACTAGATGATGCCACTATTGCGATGGTACAAGAGGAGATTCACATGAAACTACACTATGAGTCTAGTGGTTTTTCGGGCCCAGGATAAGCATTAGCTACCGCGAGCCCAGGTACGTTAGGTGTCCAGGGGAGACTTACAAGTGCTACAACTGTGGTGAAGTTGTCCATCTAAGCAGGGTCTATCTTAAGCCATCTAAGGAGAGAGAGACAAGTGGACGTGGATAAAGTGGAGGTCATGGTCGTGGTCATAATCGCCATCGCGGTTGTGGGGGTCGGAAATGTGAAAGAGGGAATACCGGGTAAATCTGATGGTAGCAGAGGACGAGGGAGAGACATGTATGATCTTTACTAGTGAGGATCATGAGTGCCTGGAGCTACTGAAGAGGAAGCATAAAACAGTAAGAGATGGAGCTGGAGATGTTTCAAATTCATCGTCATCAAGGGGTAACATTGTCATTTTGCTTACTTCGGTAAAGGTACTGATGACACACTTGCTCTTACCTCTATTTTCTCTACAGGATCATCAAAATGGATCATAGCTTCTGGTGCATCTCGTCATGTAACAGGTACTGCTGGAGAGTTCTTTTTATATATTCATCTAGCAGCACCAAAGAGTATATAGACTATTGATAGTACAACACAACCTGTAGTTGCTAAGAGTATAGTGAGACGTACCAATCAAATGACTTTATTTAATGTTTTGCATGCTTCTTCTTTTCCAGTAAATCTCTTATTCATTAGTTTCATCATTCTCCAGTTAAAATGCATTGTTTTTTTTTGTATTCCCCGGGTAATCTTCCAAGAAAAATGATGGGTTGGACAATTGAGACTAGAACATGGCATAGTGGATTCTGGTACTTAGACTGAAATGGGATGAACTCAGCTCTGACATCCATGGTGGAAAGTGCTGCAGTAAGAGAATCTAGGAGGAATATCGAGTATGTATCACTGCCACATTAGGAACGTATGAGACATTCTAGTCTTAGTTTACTAAGCTATTGTATCCATCTTTGTATGAAAAGATAAATAAGGAGAAACTGTTGGTGATGCTTGTGAGTTTGGCAAGCTCACTGGCATGCTCACTGGGAGCTAATATATCAGTTTTGGGAATAAGAGCTTTGGTGTGCTTGATTTGATACATTATGATGTATGTGAACCTTATCCTACTAGTTCTATGAATGATTATTATTATTTTGTTACGTTTATTAATAACTTTTCTCGTGTTATCTAGATATACTTGATGAAACAAAAGAGTGAGGTGGTTGCTTGCTTTAAATATTTTTACAAGGTAATCTAGACCCAATATGGGGTAATTGTGAAGGCGTTGAAATCTAATAATGGGACATAATATATCAACAAAGCATTTGTGGACTATCTGTCAACTCAAGGGATACAACACCAAAGAATATGCCTATACACACCAACACAGAATGAAGTAGTATAGAGGAATAATCGACATTCTAAAGATAGCCTGGAGCATGCTGATGGGAATGAATGTCCCACAGTACTTATGTGGGCAAGCAACGTTGAAAGCTACTCAATTTATTAATAAGCTGTCCTTAAGAGTGCTGGAGTGGAAGTCTCCTTATCAGATGTTGAAAGGAGATAATAGTTAGATCTTTCCATTGAAGGTATTTGGATGTGTATGCTTTGTGAAAAACAACAAACCATCTGTTGGGAAGTTGGTTCGCAGAGCTGTGAAA
This sequence comes from Phalaenopsis hybrid cultivar, assembly GCA_002079205.1. NCBI lineage: Eukaryota > Viridiplantae > Streptophyta > Magnoliopsida > Asparagales > Orchidaceae > Phalaenopsis > Phalaenopsis hybrid cultivar. The sequence continues at coordinate 19,932 of JXCR01138305.1, read as the reverse complement.
TGTTTGTTCGTGGGTAATTCTGCTACTCAGAAGGGTTATGTCTGTTGAAGCCCGATTGAGGAGAGACTCTATGAGTATGGATGTGTTATTCAAAGAGTTTGAATCATACTATACTCTGGAGGTGAATTCACCTTCGGTGACTTAACAACCATCAGAGATATGAGGCAAGAGAGAGTGAGTAGTACTGGTGATGGAGTGGTGTAAGTGGAAGAAAAGCCATGTCTTGTGATGTTTGATGAATCAAATAAGGAGACAAAAACCGAGAAGATTGACCCCAGAG